>CM029598.1:15940544-16219350 GCA_017311375.1 Mytilus coruscus
TGGATCTTAATTAAAATTTAATACTAAACAGAAAACAATAAGCTTGCGGAAAGATGATATACCGCAAACAAAAGGTGCAAAGGTTTTGTACACCATATCCGGATTTCGACAGTTAATGTCTCTTCAGTGATGTTAGGAATCGAAACGGTATTTGGAAAGCCATACAATTTACCTCAATTTAGGATAGACTCTTGAATTTTGAGGAGTCAAAATAGGATGAACGGATCATATAAACCCGAAGGCAAATATAATACAAGCCCAAACGAAAAATATAAACAAGTCTAAATTGAAAACAACGTTCAAACCTATGATTGCGTTGGATAAAACCGCAATTTTATACGTGTGCATGCAAAACAAATTTCTTGTTAGAGGGTCTAAATACAGCACAAACAACATTTTCCAAAAGACCAAAAAGTGAAAAAGTATATTTTAACAAAACGCATTTGACTAACAGGTCGAACAACAAATGTTCTTAAACCCTGCTGACTGCCATTGGCGATTGCCAAATAAACGGATCACCGATGTAATAAATGGATCTTAATTAAAATTTAATACTAAACAGAAAACAATAAGCTTGCGGAAAGATGATATACCGCAAACAAAAGGTGCAAAGGTTTTGTACACCATATCCGGATTTCGACAGTTAATGTCTCTTCAGTGATGGTAGGAATCGAAACGGTATTTGGAAAGCCATACAATTTACCTCAATTTAGGATAGACTCTTGAATTTTGAGGAGTCAAAATAGGATGAACGGATCATATAAACTCGAAGGCAAATATAATACAAGCCCAAACGAAAAATATAGACAAGTCTAAATTGAAAACAACGTTCAAACCTATGATTGCGTTGGATAAAACCGCAATTTTATACGTGTGCATGCAAAACAAATTTCTTGTTAGAGGGTCTAGATACAGCACAAACAACATTTTCCAAAAGACCAAAAAGTGAAAAGTATATTTTAACAAAACGCATTTGACTAACAGGTCGAACAACAAATGTTCTTAAACCCTGCTGACTGCCATTGGCGATTGCCAAATTAACGGATCACCGATGTAATAAATGGATCTTAATTAAAATTTAATACTAAACAGAAAACAATAAGCTTGCGGAAAAGATGATATACCGCAAACAAAAGGTGCAAAGGTTTTGTACACCATATCCGGATTTCGACAGTTAATGTCTCTTCAGTGATGTTAGGAATCGAAACGGTATTTGGAAAGCCATACAATTTACCTCAATTTAGGATAGACTCTTGAATTTTGAGGAGTCAAAATAGGATGAACGGATCATATAAACCCGAAGGCAAATATAATACAAGCCCAAACGAAAAATATAAACAAGTCTAAATTGAAAACAACGTTCAAACCTATGATTGCGTTGGATAAAACCGCAATTTTATACGTGTGCATGCAAAACAAATTTCTTGTTAGAGGGGTCTAGATACAGCACAAACAACATTTTCCAAAAGACCAAAAAAGTGAAAAAGTATATTTTAACAAAACGCATTTGACTAACAGGTCGAACAACAAATGTTCTTAAACCCTGCTGACTGCCATTGGCGATTGCCAAATTAACGGATCACCGATGTAATAAATGGATCTTAATTAAAAATTTAATACTAAACAGAAAACAATAAGCTTGCGGAAAAGATGATATACCGCAAACAAAAGGTGCAAAGGTTTTTGTACACCATATCCGGATTTCGACAGTTAATGTCTCTTCAGTGATGTTAGGAATCGAAACGGTATTTGGAAAGCCATACAATTTACCTCAATTTAGGATAGACTCTTGAATTTTGAGGAGTCAAAATAGGATGAACGGATCATATAAACCCGAAGGCAAATATAATACAAGCCCAAACGAAAAATATAAACAAGTCTAAATTGAAAACAACGTTCAAACCTATGATTGCGTTGGATAAAACCGCAATTTTATACGTGTGCATGCAAAACAAATTTCTTGTTAGAGGGTCTAAATACAGCACAAACAACATTTTCCAAAAGACCAAAAAGTGAAAAAGTATATTTTAACAAAACGCATTTGACTAACAGGTCGAACAACAAATGTTCTTAAACCCTGCTGACTGCCATTGGCGATTGCCAAATAAACGGATCACCGATGTAATAAATGGATCTTAATTAAAATTTAATACTAAACAGAAAACAATAAGCTTGCGGAAAAGATGATATACCGCAAACAAAAGGTGCAAAGGTTTTGTACACCATATCCGGATTTCGACAGTTAATGTCTCTTCAGTGATGTTAGGAATCGAAACGGTATTTGGAAAGCCATACAATTTACCTCAATTTAGGATAGACTCTTGAATTTTGAGGAGTCAAAATAGGATGAACGGATCATATAAACCCGAAGGCAAATATAATACAAGCCCAAACGAAAAAATATAAACAAGTCTAAATTGAAAACAACGTTCAAACCTATGATTGCGTTGGATAAAAACCGCAATTTTTATACGTGTGCATGCAAAACAAATTTCTTGTTAGAGGGGTCTAGATACAGCACAAACAACATTTTCCAAAAGACCAAAAAAGTGAAAAAGTATATTTTAACAAAACGCATTTGACTAACAGGTCGAACAACAAATGTTCTTAAACCCTGCTGACTGCCATTGGCGATTGCCAAATTAACGGATCACCGATGTAATAAATGGATCTTAATTAAAATTTAATACTAAACAGAAAACAATAAGCTTGCGGAAAAGATGATATACCGCAAACAAAAGGTGCAAAGGTTTTGTACACCATATCCGGATTTCGACAGTTAATGTCTCTTCAGTGATGTTAGGAATCGAAACGGTATTTGGAAAGCCATACAATTTACCTCAATTTAGGATAGACTCTTGAATTTTGAGGAGTCAAAATAGGATGAACGGATCATATAAACCCGAAGGCAAATATAATACAAGCCCAAACGAAAAATATAAACAAGTCTAAATTGAAAACAACGTTCAAACCTATGATTGCGTTGGATAAAACCGCAATTTTTATACGTGTGCATGCAAAACAAATTTCTTGTTAGAGGGTCTAAATACAGCACAAACAACATTTTCCAAAAGACCAAAAAAGTGAAAAAGTATATTTTAACAAAACGCATTTGACTAACAGGTCGAACAACAAATGTTCTTAAACCCTGCTGACTGCCATTGGCGATTGCCAAATAAACGGATCACCGATGTAATAAATGGATCTTAATTAAAATTTAATACTAAACAGAAAACAATAAGCTTGCGGAAAAGATGATATACCGCAAACAAAAGGTGCAAAGGTTTTGTACACCATATCCGGATTTCGACAGTTAATGT
The DNA here is from genome assembly GCA_017311375.1 of Mytilus coruscus. Classification (NCBI taxonomy): domain Eukaryota; kingdom Metazoa; phylum Mollusca; class Bivalvia; order Mytilida; family Mytilidae; genus Mytilus; species Mytilus coruscus. The sequence continues at coordinate 15,943,865 of CM029598.1, forward strand.
CTCTTCAGTGATGTTAGGAATCGAAACGGTATTTGGAAAGCCATACAATTTACCTCAATTTAGGATAGACTCTTGAATTTTGAGGAGTCAAAATAGGATGAACGGATCATATAAACCCGAAGGCAAATATAATACAAGCCCAAACGAAAAATATAAACAAGTCTAAATTGAAAACAACGTTCAAACCTATGATTGCGTTGGATAAAACCGCAATTTTATACGTGTGCATGCAAAACAAATTTCTTGTTAGAGGGTCTAAATACAGCACAAACAACATTTTCCAAAAGACCAAAAAGTGAAAAGTATATTTTAACAAAACGCATTTGACTAACAGGTCGAACAACAAATGTTCTTAAACCCTGCTGACTGCCATTGGCGATTGCCAAATAAACGGATCACCGATGTAATAAATGGATCTTAATTAAAATTTAATACTAAACAGAAAACAATAAGCTTGCGGAAAAGATGATATACCGCAAACAAAAGGTGCAAAGGTTTTGTACACCATATCCGGATTTCGACAGTTAATGTCTCTTCAGTGATGTTAGGAATCGAAACGGTATTTGGAAAGCCATACAATTTACCTCAATTTAGGATAGACTCTTGAATTTTGAGGAGTCAAAATAGGATGAACGGATCATATAAACCCGAAGGCAAATATAATACAAGCCCAAACGAAAAATATAAACAAGTCTAAATTGAAAACAACGTTCAAACCTATGATTGCGTTGGATAAAACCGCAATTTTATACGTGTGCATGCAAAACAAATTTCTTGTTAGAGGGTCTAAATACAGCACAAGCAACATTTTCCAAAAGACCAAAAAAGTGAAAAAGTATATTTTAACAAAACGCATTTGACTAACAGGTCGAACAACAAATGTTCTTAAACCCTGCTGACTGCCATTGGCGATTGCCAAATAAACGGATCACCGATGTAATAAATGGATCTTAATTAAAAATAATACTAAACAGAAAACAATAAGCTTGCGGAAAAGATGATATACCGCAAACAAAAGGTGCAAAGGTTTTTGTACACCATATCCGGATTTCGACAGTTAATGTCTCTTCAGTGATGTTAGGAATCGAAACGGTATTTGGAAAGCCATACAATTTACCTCAATTTAGGATAGACTCTTGAATTTTGAGGAGTCAAAATAGGATGAACGGATCATATAAACCCGAAGGCAAATATAATACAAGCCCAAACGAAAAATATAAACAAGTCTAAATTGAAAACAACGTTCAAACCTATGATTGCGTTGGATAAAACCGCAATTTTATACGTGTGCATGCAAAACAAATTTCTTGTTAGAGGGTCTAAATACAGCACAAACAACATTTTCCAAAAGACCAAAAAGTGAAAAGTATATTTTAACAAAACGCATTTGACTAACAGGTCGAACAACAAATGTTCTTAAACCCTGCTGACTGCCATTGGCGATTGCCAAATAAACGGATCACCGATGTAATAAATGGATCTTAATTAAAAATTTAATACTAAACAGAAAACAATAAACTTGCGGAAAAGATGATATACCGCAAACAAAAGGTGCAAAGGTTTTGTACACCATATCCGGATTTCGACAATTAATGTCTCTTCAGTGATGTTAGGAATCGAAACGGTATTTGGAAAGCCATACAATTTACCTCAATTTAGGATAGACTCTTGAATTTTGAGGAGTCAAAATAGGATGAACGGATCATATAAACCCGAAGGCAAATATAATACAAGCCCAAACGAAAAATATAAACAAGTCTAAATTGAAAACAACGTTCAAACCTATGATTGCGTTGGATAAAAACCGCAATTTTTATACGTGTGCATGCAAAACAAATTTCTTGTTAGAGGGGTCTAAATACAGCACAAACAACATTTTCCAAAAGACCAAAAAAGTGAAAAAGTATATTTTAACAAAACGCATTTGACTAACAGGTCGAACAACAAATGTTCTTAAACCCTGCTGACTGCCATTGGCGATTGCCAAATAAACGGATCACCGATGTAATAAATGGTTCTTAATTAAAATTTAATACTAAACAGAAAACAATAAGCTTGCGGAAAAGATGATATACCGCAAACAAAAGGTGCAAAGGTTTTGTACACCATATCCGGATTTCGACAGTTAATGTCTCTTCAGTGATGTTAGGAATCGAAACGGTATTTGGAAAGCCATACAATTTACCTCAATTTAGGATAGACTCTTGAATTTTGAGGAGTCAAAATAGGATGAACGGATCATATAAACCCGAAGGCAAATATAATACAAGCCCAAACGAAAAAATATAAACAAGTCTAAATTGAAAACAACGTTCAAACCTATGATTGCGTTGGATAAAACCGCAATTTTATACGTGTGCATGCAAAACAAATTTCTTGTTAGAGGGTCTAAATACAGCACAAACAACATTTTCCAAAAGACCAAAAAGTGAAAAGTATATTTTAACAAAACGCATTTGACTAACAGGTCGAACAACAAATGTTCTTAAACCCTGCTGACTGCCATTGGCGATTGCCAAATAAACGGATCACCGATGTAATAAATGGATCTTAATTAAAAATTTAATACTAAACAGAAAACAATAAGCTTGCGGAAAAGATGATATACCGCAAACAAAAGGTGCAAAGGTTTTTGTACACCATATCCGGATTTCGACAGTTAATGTCTCTTCAGTGATGTTAGGAATCGAAACGGTATTTGGAAAGCCATACAATTTACCTCAATTTAGGATAGACTCTTGAATTTTGAGGAGTCAAAATAGGATGAACGGATCATATAAACCCGAAGGCAAATATAATACAAGCCCAAACGAAAAAATATAAACAAGTCTAAATTGAAAACAACGTTCAAACCTATGATTGCGTTGGATAAAACCGCAATTTTATACGTGTGCATGCAAAACAAATTTCTTGTTAGAGGGTCTAAATACAGCACAAACAACATTTTCCAAAAGACCAAAAAAGTGAAAAAGTATATTTTAACAAAACGCATTTGACTAACAGGTCGAACAACAAATGTTCTTAAACCCTGCTGACTGCCATTGGCGATTGCCAAATAAACGGATCACCGATGTAATAAATGGATCTTAATTAAAATTTAATACTAAACAGAAAACAATAAGCTTGCGGAAAAGATGATATACCGCAAACAAAAGGTGCAAAGGTTTTGTACACCATATCCGGATTTCGACAGTTAATGTCTCTTCAGTGATGTTAGGAATCAAAACGGTATTTGGAAAGCCATACAATTTACCTCAATTTAAGATAGACTCTTGAATTTTGAGGAGTCAAAATAGGATGAACGGATCATATAAACCCGAAGGCAAATATAATACAAGCCCAAACGAAAAATATAAACAAGTCTAAATTGAAAACAACGTTCAAACCTATGATTGCGTTGGATAAAACCGCAATTTTATACGTGTGCACGCAAAACAAATTTCTTGTTAGAGGGGTCTAAATACAGCACAAACAACATTTTCCAAAAGACCAAAAAAGTGAAAAAGTATATTTTAACAAAACGCATTTGACTAACAGGTCGAACAACAAATGTTCTTAAACCCTGCTGACTGCCATTGGCGATTGCCAAATAAACGGATCACCGATGTAATAAATGGATCTTAATTAAAAATTTAATACTAAACAGAAAACAATAAGCTTGCGGAAAAGATGATATACCGCAAACAAAAGGTGCAAAGGTTTTTGTACACCATATCCGGATTTCGACAGTTAATGTCTCTTCAGTGATGTTAGGAATCGAAACGGTATTTGGAAAGCCATACAATTTACCTCAATTTAGGATAGACTCTTGAATTTTGAGGAGTCAAAATAGGATGAACGGATCATATAAACCCGAAGGCAAATATAATACAAGCCCAAACGAAAAATATAAACAAGTCTAAATTGAAAACAACGTTCAAACCTATGATTGCGTTGGATAAAACCGCAATTTTATACGTGTGCATGCAAAACAAATTTCTTGTTAGAGGGTCTAAATACAGCACAAGCAACATTTTCCAAAAGACCAAAAAGTGAAAAGTATATTTTAACAAAACGCATTTGACTAACAGGTCGAACAACAAATGTTCTTAAACCCTGCTGACTGCCATTGGCGATTGCCAAATAAACGGATCACCGATGTAATAAATGGATCTTAATTAAAAATAATACTAAACAGAAAACAATAAGCTTGCGGAAAAGATGATATACCGCAAACAAAAGGTGCAAAGGTTTTTGTACACCATATCCGGATTTCGACAGTTAATGTCTCTTCAGTGATGTTAGGAATCGAAACGGTATTTGGAAAGCCATACAATTTACCTCAATTTAGGATAGACTCTTGAATTTTGAGGAGTCAAAATAGGATGAACGGATCATATAAACCCGAAGGCAAATATAATACAAGCCCAAACGAAAAATATAAACAAGTCTAAATTGAAAACAACGTTCAAACCTATGATTGCGTTGGATAAAACCGCAATTTTATACGTGTGCATGCAAAACAAATTTCTTGTTAGAGGGTCTAAATACAGCACAAACAACATTTTCCAAAAGACCAAAAAGTGAAAAGTATATTTTAACAAAACGCATTTGACTAACAGGTCGAACAACAAATGTTCTTAAACCCTGCTGACTGCCATTGGCGATTGCCAAATAAACGGATCACCGATGTAATAAATGGATCTTAATTAAAAATTTAATACTAAACAGAAAACAATAAGCTTGCGGAAAAGATGATATACCGCAAACAAAAGTGCAAAGGTTTTGTACACCATATCCGGATTTCGACAGTTAATGTCTCTTCAGTGATGTTAGGAATCGAAACGGTATTTGGAAAGCCATACAATTTACCTCAATTTAGGATAGACTCTTGAATTTTGAGGAGTCAAAATAGGATGAACGGATCATATAAACCCGAAGGCAAATATAATACAAGCCCAAACGAAAAAATATAAACAAGTCTAAATTGAAAACAACGTTCAAACCTATGATTGCGTTGGATAAAACCGCAATTTTATACGTGTGCATGCAAAACAAATTTCTTGTTAGAGGGTCTAAATACAGCACAAACAACATTTTCCAAAAGACCAAAAAGTGAAAAAGTATATTTTAACAAAACGCATTTGACTAACAGGTCGAACAACAAATGTTCTTAAACCCTGCTGACTGCCATTGGCGATTGCCAAATAAACGGATCACCGATGTAATAAATGGATCTTAATTAAAATTTAATACTAAACAGAAAACAATAAGCTTGCGGAAAAGATGATATACCGCAAACAAAAGGTGCAAAGGTTTTGTACACCATATCCGGATTTCGACAGTTAATGTCTCTTCAGTGATGTTAGGAATCGAAACGGTATTTGGAAAGCCATACAATTTACCTCAATTTAGGATAGACTCTTGAATTTTGAGGAGTCAAAATAGGATGAACGGATCATATAAACCCGAAGGCAAATATAATACAAGCCCAAACGAAAAATATAAACAAGTCTAAATTGAAAACAACGTTCAAACCTATGATTGCGTTGGATAAAACCGCAATTTTATACGTGTGCATGCAAAACAAATTTCTTGTTAGAGGGTCTAAATACAGCACAAACAACATTTTCCAAAAGACCAAAAAGTGAAAAGTATATTTTAACAAAACGCATTTGACTAACAGGTCGAACAACAAATGTTCTTAAACCCTGCTGACTACCATTGGCGATTGCCAAATAAACGGATCACCGATGTAATAAATGGTTATTTATTAAAATTTAATACTAAACAGAAACAAATAAGCTTGCGGAAAAGATGATATACCGCAAACAAAAGGTGCAAAGGTTTTTGTACACCATATCCGGATTTCGACAATTAATGTCTCTTCAGTGATGTTAGGAATCGAAACGGTATTTGGAAAGCCAATCAATTTACCTCAATTTAGGATAGACTCTTGAATTTTGAGGAGTCAAAATAGGATGAACGGATCATATAAACCCGAAGGCAAATATAATACAAGCCCAAACGAAAAAATATAAACAAGTCTAAATTGAAAACAACGTTCAAACCTATGATTGCGTTGGATAAAAACCGCAATTTTTATACGTGTGCATGCAAAACAAATTTCTTGTTAGAGGGTCTAAATACAGCACAAACAACATTTTCCAAAAGACCAAAAAGTGAAAAGTATATTTTAACAAAACGCATTTGACTAACAGGTCGAACAACAAATGTTCTTAAACCCTGCTGACTGCCATTGGCGATTGCCAAATAAACGGATCACCGATGTAATAAATGGATCTTAATTAAAAATTTAATACTAAACAGAAAACAATAAGCTTGCGGAAAAGATGATATACCGCAAACAAAAGGTGCAAAGGTTTTTGTACACCATATCCGGATTTCGACAGTTAATGTCTCTTCAGTGATGTTAGGAATCGAAACGGTATTTGGAAAGCCATACAATTTACCTCAATTTAGGATAGACTCTTGAATTTTGAGGAGTCAAAATAGGATGAACGGATCATATAAACCCGAAGGCAAATATAATACAAGCCCAAACGAAAAAATATAAACAAGTCTAAATTGAAAACAACGTTCAAACCTATGATTGCGTTGGATAAAAACCGCAATTTTTATACGTGTGCATGCAAAACAAATTTCTTGTTAGAGGGGTCTAAATACAGCACAAACAACATTTTCCAAAAGACCAAAAAGTGAAAAGTATATTTTAACAAAACGCATTTGACTAACAGGTCGAACAACAAATGTTCTTAAACCCTGCTGACTGCCATTGGCGATTGCCAAATAAACGGATCACCGATGTAATAAATGGATCTTAATTAAAAATTTAATACTAAACAGAAAACAATAAACTTGCGGAAAAGATGATATACCGCAAACAAAAGGTGCAAAGGTTTTTGTACACCATATCCGGATTTCGACAGTTAATGTCTCTTCAGTGATGTTAGGAATCGAAACGGTATTTGGAAAGCCATACAATTTACCTCAATTTAGGATAGACTCTTGAATTTTGAGGAGTCAAAATAGGATGAACGGATCATATAAACCCGAAGGCAAATATAATACAAGCCCAAACGAAAAAATATAAACAAGTCTAAATTGAAAACAACGTTCAAACCTATGATTGCGTTGGATAAAACCGCAATTTTATACGTGTGCATGCAAAACAAATTTCTTGTTAGAGGGTCTAAATACAGCACAAACAACATTTTCCAAAAGACCAAAAAGTGAAAAGTATATTTTAACAAAACGCATTTGACTAACAGGTCGAACAACAAATGTTCTTAAACCCTGCTGACTGCCATTGGCGATTGCCAAATTAACGGATCACCGATGTAATAAATGGATCTTAATTAAAAATTTAATACTAAACAGAAAACAATAAGCTTGCGGAAAAGATGATATACCGCAAACAAAAGGTGCAAAGGTTTTTGTACACCATATCCGGATTTCGACAGTTAATGTCTCTTCAGTGATGTTAGGAATCGAAACGGTATTTGGAAAGCCATACAATTTACCTCAATTTAGGATAGACTCTTGAATTTTGAGGAGTCAAAATAGGATGAACGGATCATATAAACCCGAAGGCAAATATAATACAAGCCCAAACGAAAAATATAAACAAGTCTAAATTGAAAACAACGTTCAAACCTATGATTGCGTTGGATAAAAACCGCAATTTTTATACGTGTGCATGCAAAACAAATTTCTTGTTAGAGGGGTCTAAATACAGCACAAACAACATTTTCCAAAAGACCAAAAAAGTGAAAAAGTATATTTTAACAAAACGCATTTGACTAACAGGTCGAACAACAAATGTTCTTAAACCCTGCTGACTGCCATTGGCGATTGCCAAATAAACGGATCACCGATGTAATAAATGGATCTTAATTAAAAATTTAATACTAAACAGAAAACAATAAGCTTGCGGAAAAGATGATATACCGCAAACAAAAGGTGCAAAGGTTTTTGTACACCATATCCGGATTTCGACAGTTAATGTCTCTTCAGTGATGTTAGGAATCGAAACGGTATTTGGAAAGCCATACAATTTACCTCAATTTAGGATAGACTCTTGAATTTTGAGGAGTCAAAATAGGATGAACGGATCATATAAACCCGAAGGCAAATATAATACAAGCCCAAACGAAAAAATATAAACAAGTCTAAATTGAAAACAACGTTCAAACCTATGATTGCGTTGGATAAAAACCGCAATTTTTATACGTGTGCATGCAAAACAAATTTCTTGTTAGAGGGGTCTAAATACAGCACAAACAACATTTTCCAAAAGACCAAAAAAGTGAAAAAGTATATTTTAACAAAACGCATTTGACTAACAGGTCGAACAACAAATGTTCTTAAACCCTGCTGACTGCCATTGGCGATTGCCAAATAAACGGATCACCGATGTAATAAATGGATCTTAATTAAAAATTTAATACTAAACAGAAAACAATAAACTTGCGGAAAAGATGATATACCGCAAACAAAAGGTGCAAAGGTTTTGTACACCATATCCGGATTTCGACAGTTAATGTCTCTTCAGTGATGTTAGGAATCGAAACGGTATTTGGAAAGCCATACAATTTACCTCAATTTAGGATAGACTCTTGAATTTTGAGGAGTCAAAATAGGATGAACGGATCATATAAACCCGAAGGCAAATATAATACAAGCCCAAACGAAAAATATAAACAAGTCTAAATTGAAAACAACGTTCAAACCTATGATTGCGTTGGATAAAACCGCAATTTTATACGTGTGCATGCAAAACAAATTTCTTGTTAGAGGGTCTAAATACAGCACAAACAACATTTTCCAAAAGACCAAAAAGTGAAAAGTATATTTTAACAAAACGCATTTGACTAACAGGTCGAACAACAAATGTTCTTAAACCCTGCTGACTGCCATTGGCGATTGCCAAATAAACGGATCACCGATGTAATAAATGGATCTTAATTAAAATTTAATACTAAACAGAAAACAATAAGCTTGCGGAAAAGATGATATACCGCAAACAAAAGGTGCAAAGGTTTTGTACACCATATCCGGATTTCGACAGTTAATGTCTCTTCAGTGATGTTAGGAATCGAAACGGTATTTGGAAAGCCATACAATTTACCTCAATTTAGGATAGACTCTTGAATTTTGAGGAGTCAAAATAGGATGAACGGATCATATAAACCCGAAGGCAAATATAATACAAGCCCAAACGAAAAATATAAACAAGTCTAAATTGAAAACAACGTTCAAACCTATGATTGCGTTGGATAAAACCGCAATTTTATACGTGTGCATGCAAAACAAATTTCTTGTTAGAGGGTCTAAATACAGCACAAACAACATTTTCCAAAAGACCAAAAAGTGAAAAGTATATTTTAACAAAACGCATTTGACTAACAGGTCGAACAACAAATGTTCTTAAACCCTGCTGACTGCCATTGGCGATTGCCAAATAAACGGATCACCGATGTAATAAATGGATCTTAATTAAAATTTAATACTAAACAGAAAACAATAAGCTTGCGGAAAAGATGATATACCGCAAACAAAAGGTGCAAAGGTTTTGTACACCATATCCGGATTTCGACAGTTAATGTCTCTTCAGTGATGTTAGGAATCGAAACGGTATTTGGAAAGCCATACAATTTACCTCAATTTAGGATAGACTCTTGAATTTTGAGGAGTCAAAATAGGATGAACGGATCATATAAACCCGAAGGCAAATATAATACAAGCCCAAACGAAAAATATAAACAAGTCTAAATTGAAAACAACGTTCAAACCTATGATTGCGTTGGATAAAACCGCAATTTTATACGTGTGCATGCAAAACAAATTTCTTGTTAGAGGGTCTAAATACAGCACAAACAACATTTTCCAAAAGACCAAAAAGTGAAAAGTATATTTTAACAAAACGCATTTGACTAACAGGTCGAACAACAAATGTTCTTAAACCCTGCTGACTGCCATTGGCGATTGCCAAATAAACGGATCACCGATGTAATAAATGGATCTTAATTAAAATTTAATACTAAACAGAAAACAATAAGCTTGCGGAAAAGATGATATACCGCAAACAAAAGGTGCAAAGGTTTTGTACACCATATCCGGATTTCGACAGTTAATGTCTCTTCAGTGATGTTAGGAATCGAAACGGTATTTGGAAAGCCATACAATTTACCTCAATTTAGGATAGACTCTTGAATTTTGAGGAGTCAAAATAGGATGAACGGATCATATAAACCCGAAGGCAAATATAATACAAGCCCAAACGAAAAATATAAACAAGTCTAAATTGAAAACAACGTTCAAACCTATGATTGCGTTGGATAAAACCGCAATTTTATACGTGTGCATGCAAAACAAATTTCTTGTTAGAGGGTCTAAATACAGCACAAACAACATTTTCCAAAAGACCAAAAAGTGAAAAGTATATTTTAACAAAACGCATTTGACTAACAGGTCGAACAACAAATGTTCTTAAACCCTGCTGACTGCCATTGGCGATTGCCAAATAAACGGATCACCGATGTAATAAATGGATCTTAATTAAAAATTTAATACTAAACAGAAAACAATAAGCTTGCGGAAAAGATGATATACCGCAAACAAAAGGTGCAAAGGTTTTGTACACCATATCCGGATTTCGACAGTTAATGTCTCTTCAGTGATGTTAGGAATCGAAACGGTATTTGGAAAGCCATACAATTTACCTCAATTTAGGATAGACTCTTGAATTTTGAGGAGTCAAAATAGGATGAACGGATCATATAAACCCGAAGGCAAATATAATACAAGCCCAAACGAAAAATATAAACAAGTCTAAATTGAAAACAACGTTCAAACCTATGATTGCGTTGGATAAAACCGCAATTTTTATACGTGTGCATGCAAAACAAATTTCTTGTTAGAGGGTCTAAATACAGCACAAACAACATTTTCCAAAAGACCAAAAAGTGAAAAGTATATTTTAACAAAATGCATTTGACTAACAGGTCGAACAACAAATGTTCTTAAACCCTGCTGACTGCCATTGGCGATTGCCAAATAAACGGATCACCGATGTAATAAATGGATCTTAATTAAAATTTAATACTAAACAGAAAACAATAAGCTTGCGGAAAAGATGATATACCGCAAACAAAAGGTGCAAAGGTTTTGTACACCATATCCGGATTTCGACAGTTAATGTCTCTTCAGTGATGTTAGGAATCGAAACGGTATTTGGAAAGCCATACAATTTACCTCAATTTAGGATAGACTCTTGAATTTTGAGGAGTCAAAATAGGATGAACGGATCATATAAACCCGAAGGCAAATATAATACAAGCCCAAACGAAAAATATAAACAAGTCTAAATTGAAAACAACGTTCAAACCTATGATTGCGTTGGATAAAACCGCAATTTTATACGTGTGCATGCAAAACAAATTTCTTGTTAGAGGGTCTAAATACAGCACAAACAACATTTTCCAAAAGACCAAAAAGTGAAAAGTATATTTTAACAAAACGCATTTGACTAACAGGTCGAACAACAAATGTTCTTAAACCCTGCTGACTGCCATTGGCGATTGCCAAATAAACGGATCACCGATGTAATAAATGGATCTTAATTAAAATTTAATACTAAACAGAAAACAATAAGCTTGCGGAAAAGATGATATACCGCAAACAAAAGGTGCAAAGGTTTTGTACACCATATCCGGATTTCGACAGTTAATGTCTCTTCAGTGATGTTAGGAATCGAAACGGTATTTGGAAAGCCATACAATTTACCTCAATTTAGGATAGACTCTTGAATTTTGAGGAGTCAAAATAGGATGAACGGATCATATAAACCCGAAGGCAAATATAATACAAGCCCAAACGAAAAATATAAACAAGTCTAAATTGAAAACAACGTTCAAACCTATGATTGCGTTGGATAAAACCGCAATTTTATACGTGTGCATGCAAAACAAATTTCTTGTTAGAGGGTCTAAATACAGCACAAACAACATTTTCAAAAGACCAAAAAGTGAAAAGTATATTTTAACAAAACGCATTTGACTAACAGGTCGAACAACAAATGTTCTTAAACCCTGCTGACTGCCATTGGCGATTGCCAAATAAACGGATCACCGATGTAATAATATATATATATATATTAGTATCATTTGTTTTGACATATTGACTACCTTTAAATGTAGACTGTATATCACCATTTTAGGTATTCTTTTACCTTTTGCTAACTAGTTTCATATACTAGTATATATGACAACAAGACTTACATATACATACTGATCAGCAAAGGTAATTTCACAAGGTTAATAAATTGAAACTAATTAGATTATTAAGATGTAGGCTTAAAGTGTATCCTGTAATGATATTTTTTACTACTTATACTAGTATATTAATCTTATCTCATTAATAGGCTCAGTCTTAATTAAGGCACATAACCGTTTATCTTAAGTCCAAGCGTATTTTGTTTCCTCTCTTTTTGTTTATATATATATATATATATAGAGCAATGATTGTTTTCTTGTTTCATAGTAATTGTTGTGAATTTTGTGATCAATAGTAAAATATTTCAACATTGGTAGATAGAATTGAGGTGTATGATTGCTAATATGACAACTATCGACAAGATATGTACCACTGTGTTTAGTCTATACACTTTTCACAGCTATCCAAGATTTGCAAATCATTAAATTGAATTACTCATGACCTTGCATCCAACAGATTGTAAACGAGCAAAAACGCTGCAACATTAAAATTTGGCTATTCATTGTGGGTCCCTTTTAATCATCAGGCTAATATCGTTTTAAATGAATTAATGCATCTCAAATTTTCAAACGTATCGGTTTGGACGATCCTTATGACGATAGATCCAAAAAAGTGCTCGAATAAACTAAATTCATAATGTGTGGTTGTTAGTTAAAATAAAGTATATAATAAAGTGTAGATCTTAGATGGCCCTTATCAATGTTTAAACATAAAACGAAAAAAAAAGGTTTTTGATGAATAGTTATAACAAGCAATTATGTCACATCTCAGTTTTATATATCATGATTTTTTTTCTGACGATTGTAATCCAAATGTTTTAACGGGAAATGTATTTCAATCTCTATCTTAAGATATAGAAGAAAGGAGATACACCCGGTCGGTTTACAGTGTTATGCAAGTATTTTATGTCATACCTCATCGACCACGTTTAAATGTAGATTGTATTCACCTTTCTCAGTTATTCCTCTACTACCTAGCTTCTTTGAATTAAAAAGCAATCAAGACTTTAATACTATTTATTTATAAACTTCTGGGAACATGTACAATTTTCTAGTGTAATTTGGTAAACATTTGCGCCAATCTAGGGATGCAAAATTCGAGATCAATAGTGAAATATAAAACAAATCAAATTAGTAACGAGATTCAAACGGCTTGATAATTAAACAAAGTATAAGTAATGTTGCTTTCACGGACATCTCTACACTGAAATATGTGTGTAATGCGTATAATGTCCTTCTGAAATTTATTCATAAAGATTTAAATCTTTAATAAAATATTAATGTGTTATTACTAGATGAAACAAGTAATCACTAACACAATACTGTATATGTGCTTCGGACGTATAAAATTTATAAAGTGTTGTTTTATTTTTTTACGGTCAACAAGACGACTATGAAATGACATATTAAAAGCTTCTAGATTTAAATTAGTATAGTAGTGGGCCTTTCTTTTTACGGGTATGAAAAATATCTTTATTTTACACATTTTTGTTAACATATTCCAGTTAAGTTCATAATTTAATACCGGAACAAGTCGCAACATTTAACAAGTTATTTAAAACAAGTAAAATTAATCGCTGTCTATTTTGTGACATTAGTACCTAGTTGTGGCTTGGTTTTAAGTTTAATTTCATACTTTAGAAAGACATAATTGAATCAAATAAGACATCTGTTAACAAAACCGCAATCTATATCTATAAAAGCTACCAGTATGCAAGTAGAAATTTAACGGTCTCGTATCCATTTAAATGAATTGTTATACCTTTTTTAATACGTGTATAGTTTATGGTTATAGGTATACTGTTAATAATATTTTAATTTCCTTTTAAGTCACAGAAAAGATAGTGTATATTTTTTCTTTATTTTTCTGCTAAAGTAGATCAAGGTTGCAGTACTATAACAAAAACACAGGTGTGATCGTAATTTAGGTCAAATATGAATGAGACTACTATTTTGAAAATACTAAATATTTATAATTATGGTTGTTTTTGTTTAGTAATTACGATAGGCCGATAAAGTAGAAATTGAAATAATAACTATATCTTTCGAGGACAGTACAAAAGGCAATATTGTTATGTTTTTGTTTAAAAAATGTCTTTTAAGTCTCAGAAATGTGCACATTATAGTATTGAATTTGCCACGACCATTGTGTTTTAACACTTCATAAATGAGTGAAACAGGTTCAATATTCAAATATGAATTTTTATAGAACTTTATACAATTATTATATTGCACTAGTTCGAACATGAAAGATTGTATACTCTATTTGGGTCGACATAAAGATATGGTGAAGTCCCGATAGAAACGGTCGTCATTGTATAAAATAGAAAATTATGATATTCTATATTTATATTCATGTCGCATCCTCATTTAGTTTAACTAGCCAATCGAAAGTACACGGAGACAGAAATCATTATAAACTGTTCTTCGATAATGAATCGGTAGCTTCATTTAATAAGAGTGCATCGTAAATGTTATGCAGAACATATACGTACCAAGGTAAGCTTTAAACTAATTGGAATAAAAGATTCACGATGCAAACTTAAGTAGCTCCACTAAATGAAATTATTGTTCACTAAATTCTATAAATTTTCCTCGAAAACTTTTATAAAATCCGCCTGGATTGTGTACACATCTCAAAAAAAAAATACGTATGTTTACTCATCTATTAAAACGATTTCCTCTTAAAAAAAAAAAAAAAAAAAATGAGATAGTGTGTTTTTTTTTTGTTTTGTTTTTGTTTTTTATTATTTTTGTTTTTGTTGTTGCTTTTCCTGAATTTTGTTTAAGTCACATAGTCAAGTAATTGCATCTTCATAATACATTGTCTCTATGAATAACAGGTGCAACAAAACAAACAGAAACACAATTATATTTAGACTCGAGGTTATATGATACTGAGCTTAATAGTTAAGAACTTATGTGCCATTTGGTCTCATGTGGAGGATTGTCTTATTTGCAATCATACCAAATCTTCTTGCTTTTATTTTTTTGAATGACTAAGATTGGTGCAGATCATATTGTTTAGCATGTCATACTTTTTTGGATTGTATACATGTACTGCAGCGTAGTAAATGATTTTATATCTTGACACCGCAATCTTGAACTAGTACACGAAATATTTGATTTTTAGCCGTTTGTATTTGGTTTAAATAGCGCTTAGTGAAAGTTGTGGTTTCGTTATTATTTTAATGCTTTGTCAGGTTAATTTATGACCAAACCAATATTATTGAAACACTTAGAAAAATTAAATGTACAAAGGTATACATTTATAGCTCTGGTGCCCCTTTACATTTACTGATCGAAATTTAAAAAATGGTGTCTGATTGAAAGCTTAAGATATGACTATAGATATGGTTTTACTGTCATAACACTTTTTTTTTTTTTTTTTTTTTTTGCGGTTTGATTTGCAACTTATCAATTGAATCAATGTATCAAATGTACGGGTGAAAAATTATCTAGATAAATGTTGTTGTTTTGTTTTGTAGCAAATGGACACTCAAAATCTATCAGATCAAACAAAATAGCATAGACAACAAACTTTAAAACGGAATAATTAGATAAGGTCAAATGTTACTTAAATTTCATGCATTTGTTAAAGTCACAATCTAACTATTGGTTAACTACTGGTATTTGGTTACAATAGCGCATAGTTAAAGTTGTGGTTCCGTTATCATTTAAATGTTTTGTCAGGTTAATTTATGACCAAACCATAATTGAAACACTTAAAACAAACTAAATCTACAAAGATATACAGTTATAGCTCCTTTAAAATTACTGTTCGAAGTTTAAGAATCGGTGTATGATTTAAAGCTTAAGTGAGAATTATTGATAAGGGTTAACTGTCATAACAAGAGAATGACCAGATAGTGTTTTCGTTTATTTACGGTTTTGATTCGCCACATAATAAATTGAATCAATGTATCAAATATACGGGTGTGCCCAAAAACAAAAATAATGAATGAGATTGTAATCGTGAAGACAATAAAGGTTATCTTGATAAGTGTTGTTGTTTTGTTTTGTAGCAAAAAGAGACAATCAAAATCTATCAGATTAAAAACCTAATAGCATAGACAAAAAACTTTAAAATGTAATAACTACATTAGGTTAAGTGTTATTTAAATTACATGCATTTGGTAAAGTCACACGCAAAAGACAAAGGTTAAGCGAAATAAAATTTAGTCGTATGGTAATGACTCTAGATACATTAAACAACTGAATAGGTAATCCCATTGTTCGAATTAATGCTGAAGTTAAAATTATTGATAAGGCTTTACTTTCATAAAAAGAGAGTGACAAGATAGTGTTTTCTTTTGTTTACTGTTTGATTTGCTACATTATAAACTGAATTAATGTATCAAATATACGGGTGTGTCTAAAAATGAAATTAATGAATGCGATTGTAATCGTGAACAAAAATTGGAGGTTATCTAGATAAATATTGGTGTTTTGTTTTGTTTATTTTGATACACTGATCGAGTATTAATTGTACTGTTATAATATTCTTTAAATACTAGAAAGACAATGAAAATCATTTTGATAAAAAGATTGTTGAAAATATCACTCATCTATCATCAACGAAATCTATTTCATTTCTAGATTGTTTTAAGGACCATATGAATAGAATGTTGGTTTACATTGCTATGATTGTATTAGTTGTGGATAAAGCATCTTCGTCTGGTAAGAAAATTCATTAATATTTCACATATATAAAATGGTGACGATATCCAACGTTGCAGAGTGGTTTTGTTTTAATATTGTTCATCAAGGGATAAACGTCATCTGAAAGAGACACTAAAAACCAAATCACGCTCGTCATTCATATTGATTACAAAATGAAATAATCAATTAAGTACATCCGTGATCATTATGAAATGTGATTAATGTAGGTATCGTGCATGATATGTCTTAGCCATGAAAAAATGCAGTTTCATATTTTGATCGTAAGTAAATGTTTTCAAGTTCAAAGTAACATTTTAGTTCTGTTAAAACGAATGACTAGTGCATCCGTTTAAACATTTGTGCAACTAAGGCAATATAATAAGCAAGTGCTGAATAGGTGTTGTATGAAACATGATAGTGTGATGTTACTCCATGGATCATTGAGCCATTATGCACCTTCCTTTTACCTCCACGACACCAATACAGGTTAAGATAATATCTAATTAAAATTTTTATTTTCTATACAAAATTTTTTAAATCCGTCTCGTTAATTCAGGGAATTCATTGTTCATTGAACGCATGTATAATGAAGAAGATTTATCTACGACTTTTAAAGTTCCTCTTCATAGGTATGTTTCAAGTTTTCATCAGTCAAAATTGTACCTCTTTGATAATATCTTCATCCTAGTATACAATGTATAGCGATTTTCAATGTGCGACTTCTCCTCTTATTTCTAAAATATAACAAAACAAATGTCACATATTTGGGAAAAGTAGTTTTCCGAATATAGTCAGTTTTCACTCTAATAAATACATGTATATACTTGTTTACAATAATAATAAAAAATCTCTTTTATCAAAATTCAAATTTGCTTTCAGGTACGTGGAAACTGACTAATTTTACAGTAACATTTGGAAAAGATGTTTATTTGATGTGTCTTCTTGATGAAGTGGAATGCAATATTTCCAAACAAGAACCAGATCCTAGATGTTGGACAGGAGGTCCACATTACAAACTGTTGTGTATGGACGGTGATTGTCGAGACTCGTCTAAATATGAAATGATAACACAAAGTACTAGTCTTAATTTTGAGTTATTGATACACAATTTTAGTGAATCAGATTTGGACCACCACGTGTTCCTGTGGATTTTATGATTTCACTAAGAATCTTTCTGTCGAACCAAAACAGGTTATGTGTAAGTACCTGTTAAGCTATAAACAATGTATATAATGTTTAGAGTTGTGCAACATCATTTCGTTTTTACATATAATACATGTAGGCATTTAATAAACAGAGGCGGGAAATCAAAGTATTTCAGTTTATAAATATCTCAACTACTTTAAGTAAAGTGTTGTTTCAATTTGCATGCATTTAGCGACGTCACACACAAGAGACAAAGATTAGACGCAATAATATTGAGCCGTACGGTATTGACTCTAGATACATCAATCAACTAAATAGGCATTTCTCATTGTTTGAATAGTTTAATTATCCCATATAAAATACTATTTTTAGTAAATTAAATTTTAAGGAAATACTATTAATGCTGACTGCTGTTCATTTCCTTTGCAGCTTTACCAACTATTACAACAACAATAAAAGATAAAAACGATATCAACAACGACAACATTGAAATAGAAATTATGCTTGATAAGGTGAACCCTGTTCCAAACTGCTCAGCATTGTTTAAGGTGAGATGCAAAACAACTTTATACTTTTTTTATTTTTTAACTCTTTTGCATTCCGAAAAACAGTTTTCATTTAGCAGACCCAATAAAACAAAAACAATTGCATTGCCTGATTTTAACATGCATTTCATTAAAACAATAGTAATGTGCATTTAAACAGTTCTGATACGCGAGATATATTGAATGTACACAAACATCAAAATTGTCTGTTAAATCTGACTTAAAAGAGACCTCCTCCTTTTTTTTTTTGCAGGGTCAGTTTATCAATGATGCAACTGTTGCTGTTATAAAATGGTACACGTATTATAATGATGTTAAAGTGACTTATAATTTTCCTGTTGACGATGTCGATTGTGAAGGGAGACTGCATATACTTTGCACTCTTGTGTGTCATAATATTTCCATTTTTGACGAATACATAGATATATGTCAGGGTAAGTTTAATATTTTTTCTATATTTGTATAATTCGATGTTTTCCTTCTGTTTTGTCTTGCATTGCACCGTAGTAGTTCATATTTTGTAATGATTCAGTGCGAAACTGAGGTGTAGCAAGCATCGTCCAAACATCAAACTTCGGCAAAAAGAAACATGCTTGGAAAGCAGAATTTTATTATTTCGATACTATTTTTAAATTTGAAAGACAGTGTGTAATCCGTCACAGATAAAAAGATTTTGCTTGGCGATCACGTCATTGAAGAATGAGAACATTTTCAAAATTTGTATTATTGTAGCTAAATTTCACAAAACAGAAGTATACTTGATCATACGATATTCTTCATTCCTTTCTCACAGTTTACACATGTAATAGTTTTCATCAAACAAATATTTTGAGAGATTTTTTACTGTCACGTCTTTTGTTGTATATATTTTAAGAAACGATATTCTAGTCACACTTGCTGTTCATTTGATAAAATTACAGTAAAGATGTTTATTTTGGTCGATTTTGTACTAAGCTTGCCTCACGTGTATTTTGTATAGGAAATTTAAAGTTAATCGTACTGACTTTGAATTTTTTTTAGCAAAGTGTAAAGTTTAATGCAGTCAAAAATCTAGCATGTAATCGGGCACAAACAGTTTACGCGGTATTTCCTTGACGTGCACACTAGGTGAACTTCGCGTTATCTTTGCGGTAATTCCAATATGTCGGTAAAATTGTAACCCATGTTTACTTTCAATTAAACTCCGAGTTAACGTTGATAATTCGCGTTTTCTTTTTTTTTTCTTAAAAGTAAACACAACGGTTTTGTTTTCCTACAAAACAGGTAAGATTGCAGAAGTTAACAAAAATATGTGAACATGGTGTAAACGAGTGCTTGGAAATTTGTTTGCACCTAACCGTAACTGTATGCTTGCTAAAACCTTTTTGCACATATTTGCATATAAGTGTATGAATAACTCCTGTTTCGTTTATTCTATATGGCTTCTGAAAAGTCTTTATACAAAGATCTTTGAATTTCTGAAATCAAACATTTTCTTTTTTATGTTCATTTTATTTTTGTTTTCAATTTTTAGAAAAGAAGAGACCATGCAGACAATGATTTTTCCAGCTATCGGATGTGTTGTGTTTGTTATGATTTTGTTGATTTGCATATATTTGGCTAAAAGTAAGTTTGAAAATACTTTTTTATATCAGTTAGAGTCTTACATTACAATGTAAAATATAGTGAGTTTCTTGTCACTAGAAATTCGCAAGAAAGAGTAAAATAGCCATGTCATAATTGTTCCATGAATCTTGCTTTCAATGCATGTACTATACATTGTTTCGGATAACTTGTACAGAGTTTTCTGTCTAATTCAATAATGTCAAAAGAGAAACTACATAAGAGTGTAAATGAATGATATACATAAAATATATCAACGACCTCAGATGAATACATTCATATTCTAAATGGGTATTCATAAACAACATAAAACGAACAAACGAAACAAAATACAAAAACAAACAATAAGATAATATCATATATTTTGCCGACAAATACCTTGTGTGTAGATAACTCGGTAAAAATTCATTGTATGCATGCTGCATCGTGTACAGCTTTTGGGGTAAAAAGAAAACTTTCTTAAGTTTGTGTTTTTTCTGGAGTGCGCAATTTTGATTTGTATACACGGGGCAGTGTAATTTGCATTGTAGTATTAACTTAATGCCAAGAGTCCTAATGATTACTTTTTAAATCTCGTGAAGTGAACTGACATCAGCGTCATACGGATATATGTTAAAAACTATTAAAAGATGATCTGTAAATTCAATTGCTGAATCGTATCGTGCTGGTCGTTCTATTAGGAGTTTGAAAATCAATTACATTAGTATCAAATAATATTTCCTTAAACAATTACTTGAAACACTATCATGTTTGCAATTGTTACAGTTTGATAGAAATAAATACGTAAACAATTTGAATTCAATGTTTTTCCCTACTTATGAAAGAACATGAAGTACTGTTTGGTAGACGATGTTGGACCAATGGAAAGACGAAACAAAGTGCATATACCAATCAAGACCACTTAGTAATTGCAAAC
Organism: Mytilus coruscus; assembly: GCA_017311375.1. Classification (NCBI taxonomy): domain Eukaryota; kingdom Metazoa; phylum Mollusca; class Bivalvia; order Mytilida; family Mytilidae; genus Mytilus; species Mytilus coruscus. The sequence goes on from CM029598.1 coordinate 15,965,011, forward strand.
AACAATAAACAAGAAAATGAAACATCAGCAATATTAAATGTGTAGTCAATATTTTATTGTTAACGTGAACATTTTCTCGTACATTTCCGATGTCACAATGCTTGCGTTATTACGTCACAGTAACACTGAATTAATCAATGATTTCAATTACGAAGGATAACCCCGGACAAACCGGTGTTACGCATTGATAAAAAGAAAAGAAGATTTGTTTATTGATTAAAACAAAACCTTTTCACCAAATAAATACAGTTTTATTGCTATGTAAAATTTCTGCTTGTAAGTATAATCAAATGCCATTATTGTCAAGGCAAACCATACATCATTATGATAGATAAATCCCTTGATCTTTAAGGTATTAATGGACACATTAGTGCAGACGCAGCGTACAATTTTGTGTTTTTCGAAAAAAAAAAATAAAATCAATACGACACAATTGTAGGGAACTATTGTTTATTTTATTCATTATAAACTTTTGGACAAAATGTATATCATTTAGCTTTTACTGATTTACCTCCCTTTATTTTTTATCTTTTCGTACGGACAAAAGAAAACAATCGGTAATTGACTTTATTAAATGTAAGAACAGGTAGTGCAGATAGAAAAATACAGTTATTAATGCATTAGATTAATTTCAAACTTAGAAATATATATGAGAGGACAACATGATTTCCATCAATATTGACTTGCTTTTGCCACAGCATCATATTATTCATCCTATTCATTTAGCACCGTTTCAGATGCATTTCATAACACGCAAAAAAAACCGGGTTAGTATCACAACTTATTTGTACAATTTAACACAAGTTTCATCTGTTTTGTGCAAGGAATTAAAGAACAACCTTATTTTAAAACCACATCCATCTTATGCTTTATAAGGTATTAGAAGCAGAGCTAGATAATGTACTAGTAACAGCATTAATTGGTTAAACAAAACACATAAAACATTTTCTATATACTAGATCATACGTTTTGAAGGGTACTAAGATTCAAATTACCACTGTTGTTATCAATATATTCACAGATATACTATGCAATTTTGACATGCCATTTCATTGAATGATATCATCTGTAAATATTTCTTATTCAGCAGTATTATTTCATAGTTTAAGGTGCAGCTAAACATGTAATAAGTGTTGTACAGAAATTTGTGCAAGTATAAAGGAATCTGTAAGAATGATTGTGTTATAAATCATGTATGAATGTTATTTATTGTATACGTGTATTTGGAAGCGTGATTGTCCATATGAATGCAATCAATGAAAATGAAGGCTTTCGGCCATTACTAAGGCGTTAATTACAATATTTTGCTCACAGCACGAACATATAAATTTGATTTTCTATAATGCTGTTATTGCTCAATATTTTTGTAAATTTGTTTTAAATAAATGCTATCAAAAATACCTATTGTTTAGTTTGATTGAATTATTTATACTGACTTAACCATTTCATACAACAACAAAAAATAGTTGTAGAAACATAATTTATGACAAACAGCAAGTACATAAATAAAACAATACCAGATCCTTTGTTGTTTGTACCATATATTTCCTGCGTTTCTAATGAAGTTAAAGTCGACGAAAATAAAGTCTTACACTTTATTAATTTCGTGCATCTATCTTGCTTTTCTGCATTTCAAACATTTGAAACCAGAGATGCATAAATACGTAGAAGCGTAAGGTGCAATATGACATAAGGGAACTGAAATAGAATAGCCAAATTCATCTAAGATCAACTTTTTTCCTTATGTCATTATTACAATCCCGCCCCATCTTCCCGAATGTGACTTATCGAATTAGACTTATTACCGGGCTGTACTAATATGTGCTTTACGACGGATGCTACATGTGGAGCAGGATCTGCTTACTCCATGTAACCTTCCAGAGCATCTTTGATCAACCCCAGTTATAGGTGCGGCTCGTGTTGTTCAGTCTTTAGTTTCCTTTGATGTGTGTTGTGTACTATTGTTTGTATGTTGGTCTTTTTCTGTTTTAGCCATGACGTTGTCAGTTTATTTACTACTTATGATTTTGAATGTCCTTTTGGTATCTTCAGCCTCACTTTGACTGAGTGATTGGAAATCTCTGTTTCTCTTTAATTTAATGATCAATCAACGGGGATTTTTAGTGAATCAAAAACTAAGATATAATCATGTTTAGTACCAGAGCTATGACTCTTAAACTGATGATATCCTCTGAACTAACCTTCCACCAGCAGTGGTATCGACTCAGTTCTAATAAACGAACATTAACACGTTATAAATGTCGTGCGTTCGAAGGTTGTTTCTGGATTGACCTTCTTTAGAAAGGCTAAAACCCAATCATTTGTAAACAAGTGTAGTATAAAAAGATAGTAATGTTAGGAGGTACATAACATAGAGGGACTTAAATAGAAAAAAAAAATGTGTGTGTAAGGTCGGCTTTGTCCTTGGTAATTAAAAAAGTGGGTTTCAGATTTTTTTTATCTAAAGAGGTATATACCGTGCAGACTGTGATTTCTGGTTACTATTTTGTTTACATTTATTCTAACATATCAATGTTTACGGGTAGAAGAGATAATATATGTATATTAGCTGTGGCTTATTCATTCTTATGAATATGATTCTTTTTGATGACATGTCTTTATTTCTTGTTGACGTATTACACATACTATTATGACTGTTTCTTATCAAACAAACGTATGTATACCACGATAATAGGTGCAATCACAACAGATCTAGAGAAAAGACGACAGTCCACAAACACAACACATAAAGTTTAAGCAGCACATAACAAGTAATATTTGATTGTTTTTTAGGTATGCAAAAGCACACTTATTGTGCAATAAAATTGAGAATGGAAATTGGGAATGTGCCAAGGAGACAACAACCCGACCAAAGAGCAGAAAACAGCAAAAAGACCACCAATGGGTCTTCAACACAGCGAGAAAATCCCGCACCCGGAGGCGGGCTTCAGCTGGCCCCTAAACAAAAAAGTGTACTTTTTCAGTGCAAATGGACGTCGCACTAAACTAAAAAAAAATATATGAATGAACTAAAATTCAAAAACATACGAGACTAACAAAAGCTAGAGGCTCCTGATGTTGTGTTTTTGTTGTGTCGTTGTTGTCCTCTTATATTTGATGCGTTTCCCTCAGTTTTAGTTTGTAACCCGGGTTTCTTTTTATCTCTATCGATTTATGAGTTTCGAACAGCGGTATACTACTGTTGACTTTATTGGGACAGGCGCAAAAATGCGGCGGGGTTAAACATGTTTTGTGAGATCTCAACTCTCACCTATGCCTCTAGATAATATAAAATAAATAAACACACAGCAATACGCATAGTAAAACTCAGTTTGACAGAAGTCCGAGTCCGATGTCAAAATATGTAACAAAAGAAATTAAGCAAAATGACAATGATACATAAATCAACAAAGGACTACTAGCAGTTACTGACATGCCAGCTCCAGACATCAACCCTATTGAGCCTTATGTGTGTATTCAAACAAAGCAGAATTACAAAACTAAAAACAACAGTCTTGCAGAAAAACAGCAATTTGCCAAATTATATAGTTTTGTGGCAATATATAGTGATGATTTCCTGTCACTCAACCGCCCTGCGTCCATATTGTGCTTGCATTTCATTTTCCCATGGAGATTGACGTTGGTGAAACTGGATAAAACGAGATTAGGCGTGAAATTTTCACAGATTACCACGGTTTTGTTCCAATTGTCGATACCACCATGCTGTTCTGTTTCCCCGATTGTGACATCATCGAATGAGACTTATCACCTGATTTGTACTTGTATAAGTACAACGATTGATGCCACATGTAGAGTTGGAGCTGTTTACTCTGCTGGAGCGCATAATAATACCCACAGTTTGTTGATGTGGTAAGTGTTGCTCAGTCATCAATAGTTTTCATTATAGTGCTGTGTGGTTTTGTATGTCTCTTCGTGGTTTTTCGACCATTATCGACTTACAGCCCTTGGATGGTGTAAACTTCCCAAAAAAAAAAAAACGTGTATGGTGTAATGGTGTATGGCATATGTTGCAATGGTAGAAGGTGTATGGTGCTATGGTGTATGGTGTAAGGGGAATGGTGTAATGGTGTATGAGGAATGGTGTGTTTGTGGAACGTGCGATCGGGAATCGTGTGAATGAATGGTGTACGACATTTCATTGGTTGAAACCGAAGTTCATTTTATTTTAATTTTTCGGATTGTAAACATAAACAAAAATAGTAATCTCATTGTTCTTTTTTTACCAGTATAGCAAAATACTTTACTCGTTAGACTCTATGTTATAGATATTATACACATTAAAAAAATCTTTTTTTTTCATATTCTTATTCACATTAAACAATGGCTATAAAATTAGACACTTGTGATCGCATGCAGCTATCATAACAGAAAGGATTTTTTTTTTAACTAGAAAGCGGATAAAAAGGTTATCCACGCATCGGAACAATAGTTTTATATCATGGGTTATAAACATAATGTTTAGCGTTGCTTCGTTCCCCAATTTTTGACAGTCTCTTCATAAATATTTCATCGTAATTCACCTTTGTTTGCCTTGGATTTACGATTCTGTTTTCCAAAAAATGTTCAAAGGAAAATTGTACAGTGTTATTGCACATAAGGTGTTGTATAATTATGAACAATCTCGTCAATTTCGTTAGATTTGTCTTAACGGATTTAGGCGGATTATAAATGATATCTTGAACGTCTGAAAAAATATACTTATGTGAACAGGAATGAAATATTTGCCACTTGATATTTAGCTACCAACAAAATCAACAAACCAACATAATATACTAACAGTATACTTTTCCAAGAAGAGAACTTCTCATATTTTTCATTAGAAAGTACAAATGAAATCTGTCAGTCACAGTGTTGGATGATTTAGTTTTATTATACAAACAATCCTGAACATCTGAGTTTAAATCAGCACCCCCTCATCAAGCACGACTAATTTATGCGCAGATCAACCCATCACACAATAGCCGAAAGGAATCTGTGACGTACCCATCCATATTTAGAAGTGGGAAATACAGATACAGATACTGACTTTAGTGACAGTTATATATTACATAAACAGAGATGAAATGCTGGCACTCTAAATTGAAGCGGACAAGATTTTATAGTAATTGTTTTCCAATATTTCTGTCATATGTATGATACAAGCCATCAAAATATTACTGCATTTAAATGCGGCTATATATATTTACATGATAAAGTGCAAATATGGTCAGTTTTGTTTGATGTTGTTGAATAATTTTGTTATACGAGTCAGCCTGAGGTATCAAAATTACTTAAATTTTGTTGCGAGACACAATTTTGAATAAAAAGAGGTCTTGCTAGCTATCTAGATTGATGGGGACAAATTTCTGTTGTCATTGTATTGCAATGTTGCTGTCATTTATTTTAAACAATCAATACCGACATCAAAATATTGCTGATTTACTACGCGGCTATATAGATTTACATAATAAAGTGCAAATTTGGTCAGTTTTAAAATTATTAGATGTGTTAAAATAATTTTGTTAGACGACAGTGTACGAGTCAGCCAGAGGTATCAAAACTACTGAAATTTTGTTGCGAAACAATATTTTTTAATAAAAAGAGGACATGCTGGCAATCTAGATTGATGGAGACAATGTTTTGTTGTAATTGTGTTGCAATGTTGCTGTCATTTATATTTTACAATCCATTCTGACAATAAAATATTGCTGATTTACTTTGCAGCTATAAAGATGTACATAATAAAGTGCAAATATGGTCAGTTTTGGTTGATGGGTTAAAATAATTTTGTTATACGAGTCAGCCTGAGTTATCAAAATTACTGAAATTTTGTTACGAGACATTATTTTGATTAAAATGAGGACATGCTGGCAGTCTAAATTGATGGGGACAATTTTTTTTTTATCATTGTGTTGCAATTTTGCTGTCATTTGAATAACACAATCCATTCTGACATCAAAATATTGCTGATTTCTTATGCGGCTATATAAATTTATATAATAAAGTGCAAATATGGTCAGTTTTGGTTGATTCGTTAAAATAATTTTGTCATATGAGTCAGCCTGAGGTATCAAAACTACTGAAATTTTGTTGCGAGACAATATTTTGAAGAAAAAGAGGACATGCTGGCAATCTGGATTGATGGGGACAAATTTTTGTTGTCATTGTACATGTTGTATTACAATGTTGCTGTCATTTGTATTATACAATCCATCCTGACATCAAAATATTGCTGATTTACTATGCGGCTATATAGATATACATAATAAAGTGCAAATATGGTCAGTTTTGATTCATGCGTTAAAATAATTTTGTTATATGACTCAGCCTGAGGTATCAAAATTACTGAAATTTTGTTGCCAGACAATATTTTGAATAAAAAGAGGACATGCTGGTAATCTAGATTGATGGGGACAAATTTTTGTTGTCATTGTGTTGCAATGTTTCTGTCATTTGTATAATCAATCCATTCTGACATCAAAATATTGATGATATACTATACGGCTATATAGATATACATAATAAAGTGTAAATATGGTCAGCTTTTGTTGATGTGTTAAAATAATTTTGTTATACGAGTCAGCCTGAGTTATCAAAATAACTAAAATTTTGTTGTGAGACAATATTTTGAATAAAAAGAGGACATGCTGGCAATCTAGATTGATGGGGACAATTTTTTGTTGTCATTGTATTGCAGTGTTGCTTTCATTTGTAATTTACAATCCATTCTGACAATAAAACATTGCTAATTTACTATGCAGCTATAAAGATGTACATAACAAAGTGCAAATATGGTCAGTTTTGATTGATTGGTTAAAATGATTTTGTTATACGAGTCAGCCTTAGTTATCAAAATTACTGAAATTTTGTTGCGAGACAATATTTTGATTAAAATGAGGACATGCTGGCAATCAAAATTGATGGGGATAATTTTTTATCATTGTGTTGCAATGTTGCTGTCATTTGAATAACACAATCCATTCTGACATCAAAATATTGCTGATTTCTTATGCGGCTATATAAAGTTATTGTTGATTTATAAAGATTTACGAAAATATTATTATTTGACACATAATGTATTATAGATTAATTACTATTTATATGCTTATAGACGATTTTATTAGAAAATATTGTATTAAATATATTAATATAATAAGTTTAACGTTATTATATTATATGAGATACATAATCGATTAACTAATTAGTTATTTTAGTACAATAGCTTTAAATAGTTAATGTTCTAATTTTTATATGAGTCTTCTCACATTAAAGATTTATCGTAACGTTACATTTTGAATTACTAATAATCATTGAATTTTTGATTAACTTATAATAGTGAATTTAATAACTTTATTTAATGTAATTGTACGTTTAACATTTACAAATTGATCTTAATTAAATAATATTAAAGCGTTAAATGAAATTATAATTTAAATTGAATAACGATATATTCATATATGGCATAACATGTTATACTAAATTAAGTATATGATTTTGTACTATTAAAGATATATTATAATATTTTAAGTAACAATAGCTTTTATCGTTCTGTTAAAATAATATCAATTATAGAATGAATATAAGTAAAGATATCAGTTGATAAATTGCTTGTAAAATTTAATATAATTATGACTATTAAATGATGATTACATATCAGTTAAATTTCAAATGTATTTATTGATCAAGTTAATACTAGTTATCAGTAATTACTTGTTACAATGATTCAATTCGTAATGTTAGCATGTAAACTATTTATTAATTTAATTACAATAACATGTTATTAATTAAATTTCTGTTAATATGATTACTATGTTATATAATCTAAATATGTACTTATTATTTAACTTAATTAGTTTTCAACAATTTTAATCAAGTCAATTACTGAGTATCTATTCAAATATTATAATTGTTTCTATGAAATAAATTTTCAATAAATTATTGTTTTAAATAAGTCATATCGTAATTTAGTATTGCAATTTATATAATCATTAAATCATGTTGTTACTTTCAGATAATTTATAATTATCAGTTAACTTAATTCATACAGAATATAGTTTAACTTAAGAATGTAATTGTTAATTTATAATTAGCAATAAATTTACATAAATACTGTCTTAATGACTGACAAATTATCTTTAATAATAATGTTAAATACATAAGATTTCATAATTAATAAGATCATAATTAGCTCAATATTATTTTAGAAATTAAATGTTAAATGTAATTAATTGGCGATACAGAATGTTGATCATTGAAATTCATGTTATCAATCAGTTCATTAATACTATTATTAAGTTTTTAATTACATTATACTTCGACATTCATTAAATTAATCAATTTATATTAAAAATATTAAAATCATCGAATTAATTAATAAATTTTTAATAATGCATAATTAGTTAATTTATTTACAGAATATATTTATATTTCTTAACAAAGATTCTTCAGTTATAAATATACAATTGATCTGTATAGACAATCTGACTTAGTAAATCTAGATAGTTACTATTTCAATTCTATTACATTCGAAAAACATCTATTCTATAATAATTTAAGTAAATTTGATATAATACTTCATTTGAATCATTTGTAATTACATGTTAATATATGTAATTAATTATACATATTGTATGTAAATTTAAATGTAATAAGATTATGTCAAATTTAGAATTTATATGTCAATCTTAATACAGTACAATATTCATGTTTAATCAAATACAGATATATTAGTGATACATGTTTCAATAACTTATTAATTCTATTGACTAGTATCAACTGAATACATGTTGCAGCAATTAGTCTATTATATATAATCAATATAATGCATCTTACATTTCAAATTCATAAATTATTATTAAATGTTTTTAATTTTGATAGTTTGACAGTAATAGATCATGTATATATAAAATATTGAAAGTTTAAATATTTGTAATTTGACATATAATGTACAATTTAATAAATTTGTACAATATGTGAGAACAATTTAAAGTCTAACTTAACATTTAAAAATTTACAGATTATACTAAAATTTAGTAATTAAGTTTACAGATATTTGCTAATATTGCATAATTGATTATCTAGACATGATATTCAATTTTGGTAATGATTAGTGTTATATAATTATAATCTCTAAATATATATTGTTTCATTACGTTTAATTATTTATCGATGAATTCATGTTCATATATTGAAATGTGACTGATTTGATACAATTGATATTTTAATGAAAACGATTCTAATTTCTAGTGCAATTGCTTAGAAAAATCGTATTGTTTACTTGCAATCTATTATGATTTTATTCAGATATCTAAGAAATTTGACGAATTCATATTTAAACATGTATACATGCTTTATATTCTATCAAATGTTTGATGGTAAGACTAATACGAATATGTAATTCAAAAGTATTGATATTATAAGATGTATAGTCTATCATGTATTCATTAAGATGTAAGATAAGTATCAATACTGTTAAATTTGATAGCATATTTTAAGACTTTATAATGTATGTATAATTATACTTACTATACTGTAATTAACGGAAATAACAGATTTAATATTTAATAATTCAGTACTAATATCTTCTCATGTACTGCTTATAAATTATAATTCATATTTCATGGAATTTATCAGTTTTGTACTTAATTAAAGTTCTGTAGATCTGAATTACCAGTCATAATCTTAAGTTTAATTAATTACTTACAATTTATAACTAGATATCATAATTCTGAAGAATTATTTCGTAATGAAGTTATATATAACAGATTAACATGTTGAATTGATATTTAATTTGATTTGAATCTACAATTAATTAACATTTACGATTAGACGATAATTAGAATTCATAGTATATCTCTTATATATGTCTTCTCATAATAACTATTCTAGTAATCTACAGTTAATATTAGAATCTCTTAATTCTAAGCATATGATAGATTATTATTGATAATTTAAATTCATGATAGTAAATTATCTTATTTGATAAATAGTATATAATTAAGTATTCACTTACTAATTGAGCTTCTAATTATATAGTATAACGTTTCAAAAATTACAATATCAAGACGAATTAAATATTATCATTCTAAATCGATATACATGATAATTGATTTGTAAATTTTAAGATGTTTACGAAATTGTTATGATGCTATGTCATTTATGAGCGAACTTCAATACATGTTCTTAAATGTTGCAACATTAATTTAAGAGACTATGTCTAGCATTATATTATTGTACAATCAGTAATGGTATCAATGCATCAACTTTTTAGAATTAAGAATCATTATTATAGCTTATTAAATAATTATAAGTTCAATGCATAATTCATCTAGCTAAAATTAAGTTATCAATTATCGATAATTTTAGCAAAAAAGTTTATATTCAATACAGAGTTGTTAATCTTCAAATTTATCGTCATCATCTAGCTTTCAGTGATTAATTCTATAAGATATACTGACTTTAATAATCAATTTGAAGTATTAATCTTACCATTTATCAGCTTTAAGAATGTCCTTTAAATCTTGCATGATAAATGTTTCAATATGTAATTCTTAGATTTTGACTACTGTTCATAATGACTTTTGAATAGATTGTATCTTGAATATTGAATTATTAGTTATAATTTTACTATTGTTATATTATTATAAATTTTATAATTGTGATTTAGTACGTTAGTCCATTACGAATGATATAAAATTGTATTTATGTAAATTGTTTATCGAATTAATCTTTGATAAGATAATCTTATAATTACGTTGTACTAATTCAACTTAGTAGATAAATTATAATGGATTACTACAATGTTTTGTAATAAATTATATTTCGATAATTTTTAGATATTCTAGAATTAGAATTACTTAACTAATTTTATTCTATAAGTTAAATTCCTATAATTAACATTTGTAATTATCGTTATATTCCAATACCAGTGACTTTAATATCTTTTTCATGTTATATGCATTTACATAATATAGTTGCATATATTAATTAGTTATCAATAAATACTTATCTTGGATCAGTCTTTCATTAATTTCTTTCAATTCAATTTATGGCTATATACTTTCTTACTATTACAATTGTTTTAACTAGTTAGACTTAGTTAAGATCAAAGCTATATAATTTACGAACTGTTATTCGTGATTGTTATTAGTCGTTTATACTATTTATGAATCATTTATATACAAATTATAAATCTGTATGATCTGTCTATCTTAAATTAATTATATTGATTAATTAAGATATATTTTAAGTAGTAAATTATTAATATTTTATAACTTTGTATTAGAATTAATAATATAATAACTATCGACATTATAATTTTGTTGAAATTTGAATAATCATAATAGAATTATAGATTACATATATACTAAGTTGAACTTTCCAGTGTTACAATTATTAATAGTCTTAATATCATACTATGCATACGATTTATATCTATACATGATCATTGTCAATTTTTGCTATTTGATTAATACTTAGATTTACTGATTATTAGTAAATTTAACAATATATTTTTAATTAGTTCATTTCATATTCATCTTACTCTAATGTTATAGTTATTTAATTTGATTATTTTATGAATTTACATTTTAATGAATAGCTTATTTATATTTATGATTTGTACATTAGACTTTTCTCATTAATTTATCAAATTTTATTCTAATGTATATTTGTTTAAATATGTCAATTGTATTTAAGTTTACTTGATTTTATACTATTACAGATATCGTAGTATTATAACTTTGAAGTTAGTATTTAAATAAGTTTATCTTAAATCATACGTTGACATGTTATTAGGTCATGTAAGTTTAGCATATTTACAAGTTTTTCATATAATTTACTGTTTAAATGTTGATTCTAATTTTATTAGTGTTAGTTCCTTATTGACTATTTTCTTGTTAATTCGATTTACAGTTTTGTATTAATTACTTGATCTATAGTTTATTTACTAAGATTTTCAAGTACATCATTTATTTAGTTTATTAGTTAACAATTTATTGAAAGTTAATGCTTCCATTAGTTTATTATTAGTTGAGTCATTTTAATAGTAATTTAGGACTATGATGTCATTGTATTTAGTACTGTTATTATTGATCTTCAGATCTGTTGAATTATGTCAAATTTGTTTAGTTAGGTCATTCGACTTTAATGTTCATTACTATGTTACTCTTTATAATGTCATTAATTGGTTACATTTGTATAATAGTTGGCACTATCTGTTCCATATATTCCGTTTTCAAGCTACTACATATTGTATAGTATACATAATGTTTTGATGTTATTTGAAGACTTTAATATCTTAGAGTTTTAATTCAACATAATTCATTTAATTATGACTATATCTATATTTGAATTCTATTCATAAATCTAAGAACAATGTACATATATCATGTTATCGATATATGTAATTTGTATTAGTTGTATTTTGATTCAATTTTTAAATTTATGTTAAACATGTTAAATGATTTAATTCATGATCGTCATTTATATTATTCAATAAAATATGACATAGTATAATGTATAATCAGATCAGAATTTGTATACATAATATCTTATAAGTTAATTCATTACTTAATCATCGAAATTGAAATACAAATAAATTCATGTAATACTGTAAATTGAATATTACTTAAATTATAAGTATCTTACGAATATGATAATAATTTGATAATCATTAATATTAATTAAGTATCTTAAAAATCTATTAGATTAAATGATAGTTATTTTATTTTAATATCTAATTATTATAATTCATGTTAATATTTACATCTAATGTAAATTATGATTATATAAGATCTATTGATCATTATGTGTTTTTAATTGGCAATTAAGATTGTTGATGATTCGAATGCATTAAATGTAATCATTGAAATAATTGATCTGTTAACTATGATCTATGCAATAGTATCTCATATGTATTGTAATAAGTATTATTATTAAAATATCTAGATCATCTTTATCAATATTAATAATACATGCATTAGTTACTTAACAATTATACTTATTCAATATGATTTTTAAGTTAGTATACATAAGTTCTGTAAATGATACAATGATGATTCTTAAATTTGATTATATGTATAGATTGACTACTTATAATTTAACTATTTTACATGATAAAGATACATATATATCTGTGTAATGATCTACTGATTATTCAATTCAAACTATTTTAGTATACATGTAATCAACAATAATGCATAGTAATATATTCATATTTTAAGAATAAGCATGATACATTATTCATTCTAAGTTATGAATATATTTAATTGATACTTGAAAATTTAATTATGTGTCGAATAGTGTCATTCTTATTAACTAATAAATGTATACATTATTGAACTGAAATCTCCCATATATAAATACAATATTATCTATTGATGATTCTAGTTATAATGACATTATTTGTAAATTAACATGCTATGATCAAAACAATCATTAAAGTCAAGTATATTATAATAATGTAAATTGTATATTCATAGCTATCGTAAATGATATATATAATTTTCAACAATTAAGATTCCTATTTAGTTCAATTATTGACAAACTTATACTATACATGTTTAGATCATTTTATATTAATCATTATCAGAACCATTTGCAATGTTAAACATAAACGTTTTATAAACATATTAATTAATACGTTTTATGATAATAACATAGTTTATGATTTTTAATTTCAAGTATAACTTAGATCAAATGAACTTATAAGTTAATCTTTATGTTAATTCAATATTCTACTATCTTATATATCATACATAATTTTAAAAATTAGACACTTGACATTACTATTAATTTATTCACTTAGACTATTACACTTGATGCAATATATCTGATAGTGTTATAACTTAATTTTTATACATATAGTTTAATACATTAGTATTAACAGAATAAGATTATCAGAATTAGACTATAATGTACTAGTAAATTTATGTTATAATGATGATATTGAAATAATCATAATTAGAATTTCAATAATATACGATTTATACTTAAGTTCTAACTTAGACCAGTTTATACGTAATTATTTTACAGAATTATATATTCATGATATCATCTTTGCAATATATATTGATATTTTATTATTCAATATTTTATTTCAAGTAATTATAACATATAAGTATCAGTTTAGGTAATTGTAGAATTGAAGTTTGAATGTAAAATATGTCAGTAAATTTTAATGTAACTATATCATATGAATATTGATCAACTATTCAATGAAGTCAATAAATTGACAATAGCTATATTTAACATTTAGTGACTAATAACATATACATATATATGTACAATATAAATTACTATATAAATATGATTATTAATACTTTAATTATGTTTTTAAATGCTATTAAAATACTTACAATTCTTAGATGATAATCTGTAAAAGTACATGTTATTTGACGAAACAGAAAATAATTTTAGAACATACATTTCTTGTACAAAATGTCAGTAATATATTAACTAATCTACTTTCAGTACTATTTCGATATTAATGATCTATGTTTAATATAGTATAATACTAAGTTTGAACTTATAGTCAATTACATTGCTAATATTTCACGATATACATTTAACATTTTAGTAATATCATTGCATTATGAATAGTAATCAATTTATCTATAATTTACATGATTAGTTAAATGCTGTCATTCTTAGATTACATTGTACTTGACATTATTCTGTTTTAGTCTTGACATATTTATTCAATTTTGCACTTATGATTTACGAATAGTATTCTGATTTACTTACTATGTAACATTTCATACATGATTAGTTTAGATTTGTCTTAATACTTATATTCTTTTTTGACTATAAGATCTTTCTTTCATTATTGATTTCAATTATTATGCTAATATAATTTATACTAGTCTAATGTTGACCTTAAGCTATTATAATTGCAAACTTGATAAGATTTATTCTTTTATTTGTAATCATGCGATAAAGGAATTTCTAATAGAATCAATGTATACGAATGTTTAGAATACAAGCTTCATTGTAACTACTATACAGTACTCTTGACTAGTTTAACTAGTTACATTATAGACTTGGTAAATTACATCTTAGCATGTTCGTAGACCATTGGTCTTATTGAAGTTATAAATCGTTTGTTGCTTATAGTTGTTTAATGTTACACTTGAAAGAGTATAATGTATTTAGATACCTGACTTAATGTCGCTTTGAATTAGTATTAATTCTTATGATCTTGAATTTAATGTTTAGAAGTTATTGTTTTCATATAGATTCGTGATTATTCAGTTTAATTTGTTTATTATTACTATTCTGATGAAGTACTAATTGACTATTTATACTTATGAAACGTTATCTACTAAGATCTTAAATATTGCTACTATCTGATTAATTTACGATCATGATTAAGTTTACATGAATATGTAACTACAGTATATATATACGAACATTGATAAAGTAACATATTAAAGATCTAGAATGTATCTATGAAGTTATCTCAGATACAATCGAAAATAAATGACTATATAGTTAGTTATTAAATACATATTGAAAATAATGTTTACTGACAGTGCAATAAGTTATATGTATGATGTCTCATAAGTATGTTGCTATAATGACTAATTTTGTAATAATTGAACGGAGACAGACATATGTACATATCACAGCAAGTAAGCTACATGCTTACTAATGAATCTAGCAGAATGAATGCATGTTCAGTAGCAACAAATATACGAATAAGAAGGTAAAATGTACAGCAAGTCAACATTACTGTGAAATCTCTAATAAGATTAATAGTGCAATGCAACTACAGAACTTCAGACACGACTCATAAACTGACTAGACTAGAAGCAAGCAATTCGTAACATGACAAACATCAAGCCATGAGATTCGCTATCAACAATAACAAGAGTCATAGCCAAAACGACAATAGCAGACGTAATTAATTAAATGTACTAATTAATGATAATCAAACTACAGCAATGCAAAAACTACTGTAAAAGTAATTGATTCAAAATCGTAACTTATAGAATACAACTGCATACAAGAAATACATAAATATGAGAATATGTCTATATATAAGTATCATATATTATGACGTATTGACTGCCTTTAAATGCATGTAGACTGTATATCACCATTTGTAGGTATTCGGCTACTTCCGTTTGCTAATTACTTTCGTATATATGTGGCAAAAAGTCTTACATATACGTAGTGATCAGCATGTATAATTTCACAGGATATGTAAATTGACACTGATTGGGCTATTAAGATGTAAGCTTTTATTGTATCCACATGATCCAATAATAACATTTTATTACTTATTTTAATATGTTATCTTTATTATTAAACTGAGTCATAATTAGGCACATGACAGTTTTCATATCATACATTGTCTTAAATCCCAGTTAATGAAATAAAATTCCGAACGTTTTTTTGTTTTTGTTTTTGTTTTCTTTCCTCTTTTTTTATTTATATAAAGCGTTGGGTTTTTTTTTTTTTTTTTTTTTTTCTCTTGTTTCATGTAAATTGTTGGGCATTATGTGATCAATATGAACATATTTCAATATCTGTAGATACAAATGATTTGTATGATTACTAATATGACAATTAGGATAAATTCATAAAGTGGTATTGTCAGTTAAAATCAAGTCTATTATAATGTACAGATCTTCCATGTCTCTTATAAAATGTGACAACATTAAACAAAACAAAAAAGTATCAGGTGAATAGTTATAACAAGCAATAATACCACATCTAATTTTTATATAACAGGATTCTTTGTTTTCTGACGATTGGAATACAAATGTTTTAACCGGAAATATATATTTTTATCTGATCTAAATCTTTAGCAGAAAGGATATACACCCGATTGTTTTACAGTGTTATGAATGTATTTTATGTCATTCCTTATCGACCACCTTTAAATTGAGATTGTATTTAATGTTTTCATTAATCTTCTACTACCTACCTTCTTTAATGTAATCAAAACTTTTGTCTGAAGCCCGCCTCCGGGTGCGGGATTTTCTCACTGTATTGAGGACTTTTGGTGGCCTTGGGCTATGTTTTGCTCTTTGGTCGGGTTGTTGTTTCTTTGACACATTCCCCGTTTCTATTGTCAATTTTATGTAATTCTGTTTATTTCGATACTTCTGTACAATTGTCTGTTTTAATTGGGTCAATATTTGCGCCAATTAATTGATGCAGAATTTGTAGTCAAAGTGGAACGAAAAAAAATATTAGTTACGAGATGCGAAAGGTCTGATATTTAAGAAAAGTATAAAATATGTTGCTTTATCGGACTTCTCTATTACAAAATATGTGTGTGATGCGTATAATGACTTTCTCAAATTCATTCTTAAAGATGTTTATTAAAAATAAAATAATAAAGTGTCAATACCATATAAAACAAATAACCTTTAACACATTACTGTAAAAAGTTACTTATGTTTTATGTTTTAAGGTCAACCAGACGATTATGAAATGACAAGTTAAAAGCATCTAGAATTAAATGAATATAGGAGTAGGTATTTCGTTAAACGCCTACGGGTGTTGAATATAATGTATGTTTACATTTGTGGCTAACATATTCCAGTGTAGGTCATGATTTGATACCGGGACAAGTCGCATCATTAAACAAGTTATTTAAAACCAGTAACATAAATCGCTGTCTTATTTTTTACCTCAGCTCCTAGTTGTTAATTAGGTATTAGTTTAATGTCATATTTTGGTAAGACATACTAGTTATTATATCAAATAAGACTTCTATTAACCAAACCGCAATCTTTATTCATAAAAAGCTTAAGTATGCAAGTAGAAATGTATACCACCATTCACCATGTGAAATTGAAAAATAGTCTGAAAGAAATAATCCACAATGATTTTCTATATAAAAATGGTAGCATACGCTAAAAATTTATTACTTTGGGATACTATACGGTATATTTTGTTAATAGTGAACAAAGAGGTAAAACATGCTACACAGAGGAAAGTATGCTGGAGTCGCTTATTGACAACATATTTGTTGAATTTGAAGGTAGACTTTTTCAACAAGTTTTAGGCATTCCCATGGAAAAGAACTGTGCGCCTCTACTTGCCGAACTCTTCTTATTTTCATATTAGTCGAGTTCCTTCAGACAGTTGTCGAAACAAGAAGATCAAAGAAGTCAGATCATTTAATAACACATTCAGATATATTGATAATGTTCTTTCCATGAACAATCCAAACTTTTCTGATTGGGTTTCATTAATATATCCTTCAGAACTAGACATTAGAAAAATAACAGACACAGCTTCCTCCGCCTCAATTTTAGACTTATACCTCAAATTTATTTGACATAAGTGGTAATCTCAGTACCAGAATCTATGACGAACGAGACGAGTTTAATTTTGATTTTCAATTTCCCCCACCTTTGTAGCAATATACCAACGTCACCTGCATATACGATATAAATTTCCCAACTCATTCGGTATTCAAGAGCTTGCCGCTGCTACCCATACTTTATAAAACGTCCCCAGTGTCTGAGCAGAACGTTGATGAACCAGGGTTACGTCAAAGAACGTTTCGTCCATTTGTTAAGAAGTTCATTGGAAGATACCAAGACCTTGTTGACAAATATTGTCCTTATCAACTTTACAAATAATAAATGATGGTCTTGTAATATATATACTAGGTACTGACGTTGTTTATCATTTTAATTACGTGTTATGGTGTTCTTGTATTTGTCTTTGTAAATTATTAACCTTTACTGTTTAGTCCATTTTTGGTAATATCCTTTTGGCGTGACTCGGTACTTATGCATCCCGTCAATGTGTTCTTGTGCTGTGGTCATATTTTGTATTATCGTCTATCATTTTTGTCAATATGCCAATTTGCTTTTCTTTGAGGACATATTTGTTTGTTTTCATAGTGATTAAGATTATAACACAATGTTGACTACTGTACCCCTATTTTTTACATTTTGTACTTATTAGGTCTGTTTGTTTCGTTCACATATTGTTTTCAATATAGTGGAATTTTATGCGACTATAGCCAGCTATAAAACCAGGTTTAATCCAGCATTTTCTACAATAGTAAATGTCTGTACCAAGTCAGGAATATGACAGTTGTTTTCCATTCGCTTGATGTGTTTGAAATTTTGATTTCGCCATTTGATAAAGGACTTTCCGATTTGAATTTTCCTTAGAGTTCGGTATTTTTGGTATTATACTTTTCAACGCTCTCATACAACTTTAAACGAATAGATATACCTTTTTAAATACGTGTATAGTCTACGGTTATAGGTAAAATGTTGATAAATTTGTTCACAGACAAGATAGTGTACACTTTTTTCTTTATTTTTTTGCTAAATTAGACCAAGATAACAATACTTTAACAAAAACACATGTGTGACCATAATTTAGGAAAAAATGAATGAGATTTTATTTTGAAAATATTAAAATATATAATTGTTTTGTTTAGTAATTACTATTGACCGATAAAGTATCAATTGCAACAATTATAACTTTTGAAGACAGTACAAAAGGCAATCAAATTATTGTTATGTTTTTGTTGAAGAAAATGTCTTTGAAGTGTCAAAAATGTGCACATTATAATATTGACTTTGCCATGACCATTGTGGTTTAACAGTTCATTAATGAGTGAAACAGGTTAAAACTTTGAATTGAATCTTTAAAGACCTCTATGCAATTATTTTGATGCACTAGTTCGAACATGAAAGATTGTATATTTCTAGTTACGTCGACATAAAGATATGGTGAAGTCCCGTTCGTCATTGTATAAAAATAGAAAATTTTTATATTTTATATTTACATTCATGTCGCATCCTCAATTAGTTAACCTATGATTTTGAAGATACACGGAGACAGAAATCATTATAAATTGTTCTTCAATAATGAATTGGTAGCTTCATTCAATAGGTTTGCATTATAAATTTTATGCAGAACATATAATTACAAAGGTAAGCTTTAAACTAACTGCAATTTAAGATTCAATTTGCAAACTTAAGTAGTATTTTTCTCGAAAACCTTTATAATATTTGCCTGATTTTTGTAGACATTTCCGGAAAAATACGCATGTTTACTTATCTATGGAAAATATTTCCCCAACCCCCAAAAAATGAGTTTTTTTTTTTTTTTTTTTTTCTTTGTGTTTTTAGTCAAATACATGTAGTCAAGTTATATTGATCATATTTAAAGTCGAGGTTACATTATACTGAGTTTGATAGTTAAAACCTTATGTGTCATTTCGTCTCAAGTGGAGGATTGTCTTTTTTGCAATCATACCAAGTCTTCTTGTTTTTATGTTTTCTCTTTTAATGGCCAAAAATGGCACAGATCATCATATTTAACATGTCGTACATTTTTTTTTATTATATAAATAAACTGCAGCGTAGTAAATGATTTTATAGCTTGATTAACCACAAGCTTGATTTAGTACATGAACTATTTTATTTTTAAATGTTGGTATTTGGTTTACAAAGAGCCTAAAAAAAGTTGTGGTTTCGTTATCATTTAAATGTTTTGTCGAGGTAATTTATGACCAAACCACTATTATTGAAACACTTAAATTAAATGTGCAAATTTAAAGGTATACATTTATAGCTCTGGTGCCCGTTTAAATTTACTGAAGTTACAGAATTGATTTATGTTTGAAAGCTTAAGTTAAGACTATCGAGCAGGGTTAACTGTATTAACAAGTTGTAAGACCGTAACAAGATAGTGTTTTCTTTTGTTTGCGGTTTGATTTGCAACATAATAAATTGAATCAAAAATAAAAATAATGAATGAGTATTGTTGTCTTGTTTTGTAGCAAATGGACAATCAAAATCTATCAGATCATACATAAAAGCATAGACAACAAACTTTAAAATGAAATATTAACATTAGTTTGATAAGCTCCTTTCATAAAAAGAAAGTGACAAGATAGTATTTTCTTTTGTTTGCGGTTTAATTTGCAACATTACAAATTGAATTAATGTAACAAATATACTGGTGTGTCCAAAATGAAAATAATGAATGAGATTGTAATCGTGAAAACAAAATTGGAGGTTATCTAGATAGGTGTTGGTGTTTTGTTCTGTTAATTTTGATACACTGATCGAGTATCATTTGTACTGTTATGATAATATTTAAATACAAGAAAGACAATGAAAATCATTTTGTTAAAAAAAGATTGCTGAAATTATCACTCATCTATCATTAACGAAATATATCTTATTTCTAGATTGTTTCAAAGACCATATGAATAGAATGTTTGTTTACATTGCTATGATTGTATTAGTTGTGGATAAAGCATCTACGTCGGGTAAGAAATTTCATAAATATTTCACAAACATAAAATAGTGACGATATCAAACGGTGCAGATTGCTTTTGTTTTAATACGGTTCATCAACAAAATGAGCGTCACCTGTAAGGGACGCAAAAACAAAATCACGTTCAATATTCATATTCATTTCAAAATGCAATAATTAGTTAAGTCCATCTGTTATCATAATCAAATGACATTGTGATTGTTTTATTTAACGTTGACGACATTACAAAGACAATTATAACAGGAAGAACTGCTTCCTCATGTAGGTATCGTGCATGATATGTCTTAGCCATGCCAAAATACAGTTTCATATTTAGAACCGTAAGTATCCTTTAACTAAGTATTTTAGTTGTGTTAAAATAAATGACTAGTGCATCCGTTCACACATTCGTCGAACTGAGGCGAGAATAAGCAAGCGCTAAATATGTGTTGCATGAAACATTATAATGTAATGTTACTCCATTGATCATTGGGCCATTATGCATCTTCCTGTTACCTCAACGACACTAATACAGGTTTAGACAATATCCAATTCAAATCAATTATTTTCTATACAAAATGTTTTTGAATCCGTCTCGTTAATTCCGGTAATTTATTTTTCTTTGAACACATGTAAAATGAAGAAGATTTATCTACGATTTTTAAAGTTCCTGTTCAGGTATGTTTCAAGTTTTCATCAGACAAAATTGTACCTTTTTGATAATAGTTGTCGTGTTCCGGACACTCCAAATCTTCATCCTAGTATACAATGTATAGCAATTTTCAATGTGCGACTTCTCTTGTTTCTAAAAATAACAAAAAAGGTGTCACAAATTTGGGAAAAGTAGTTTTCCGAATATAGTCACTGTTTTACTCTAATGAATGCATTTATATACTTGTTAATAGTTGTAAGTAAAAGTCACTTATGTCAAAATTCAAATTTCTTTCAGGTACGTGGAAACTGACTAATTTTACAGTAACATTTGGAAAAGATGTTTATTTGATGTGCCTTCTTGATGAAGTAGAATGCAATATTTCCAAACAAGAACCAGACCCTAGATCTTGGACAGGAGGTCCACATTACAAAATGCTGTGTATGAACGGTGATTGTCGAAACTCGTCTAAATACAAAATGATAACACAAAGTGCTAGTCTTAATTTTGAGTTATTGATACACAATTTTAGTGAATCAGATTTGGACCACCCGTACACGTGTTCCTGTGGATTTCATGATTTCACTGAGAATCTTTCTGTCGAACCAAAACAGGTTATGTGTAAGTACCTGTAAAGCTACAAAAATGTATATAATTTTCAGAGTTGTGCACCATCATTTTTTTTTTTTTTTACATATAATACATGTAGGCAGGAAATCAAAGTATATAAGTATAGATAACAAACTTTAAAATGTCTCAATTACTTTAAATAAAATTTTATTTTGATTTCAGGCATTTTTCATCGTCACACACAAGAGAAATAGGTTTAGCGCAATAATAATGAGCCGTATGGTATTGACTCTAGATACATCAAGCAACTAAATGGGCATTTCCCATTGTTTAAATAGTTTGATTTTCCCATATAAAATACTATTTTTAATGTATTGAATTTTAAGAAATACCATTTATTTTGACTGCTTTTCATATCCGTTGCAGCGTTACCAACTATTACAAAAACAATAAAAGATCAAAACGACTTCAACAACGACAACATGGAAATAGAAATTATGCTCCATAAGGTGAACCCTGTTCCAAACTGCTCAGCATTGTTTAAGGTGAGAAGGCAAAACTACTTTATATTATTTTTTATCTCAATTGCATTCCGAAGAACAAATTTCATTTAGCAAAAAAAATATAACAAAAAACAATTGCATTGCCTTATTTTAGCATGCATCTTATTAAAACAATGTTAATGTGCATTCAAATAGTTCTGATACGTAAGATATACTGAATCTACATGAAAATCAAAATATGAATAAAATGTGACTTAAAAGAGACCTCCTCCTTTTTTTGCAGGGTCGGTTTATCAATGATGCAAATGTTGCTGTTATGAAATGGTACAAGTATCATAATGATGTTAAAGTGATTTATAATTTTCCTGAAGACGATGTTGGTTGTGAAGGTAGACTGCAAATACTTTGCACACTTGTGTATCGTAATGTTACCATTTTTGACGAATACATAGATATATGTCAGGGTAAGTTTAATCTAATTTCTATATTTGTCTAATTCGATGTTTTCCTTCTGTTTTATCTTGCATTGCACCGTAATAGTTCATATTTTGTAATGATTCAGTGCGAAATTGAGGTGTAACAAGCATCGTTCAAACACCAACTTCGGCAAAAAGTAATCTGATTTGAAAAACAGGATTTTATCATTCCGATACTATTCTTAAATTTGAAGGACAGTATGAAATCCGTCACAGATATATATATATATATATAAACAGATTTATACTTGGCGCTCATGTCAGTGAAGAAAGAGAACATATTCAAAATTTGCGTTATTGTAACTAAATTTAACAAAACAGAATAATATTTGAGCATACGATATTTATCATACCTTTCTGACAGTGTAATAATTTTCATCAAACAAATATTTTGAGAGATTTTTTTTAATGTCATGTCTTTTTGTTGTATATGTTTTAAGAAACGATATTCTAGTCACACTTCCTATTCATTTGATAAAATTTCAGTAAAGATGTTTATTTTGTTCGATTTTGTACTCAGTTTAATCACGTTTATTGCTTAACAAAATGGAATTGATGAAATGGTGCAGTTAATTGTACTGACTTTGAACTTGTATAGCAAAGGGTAAAGTTTGATGCAGTCAGAAACCTAGCATGTAATCGTGCACAAAAACTTAACGCGGTATTTCCTTCACGTGCACACCGTGTGGAGTTCGCGTTTTCTTTGCGGTAATTCCAACATGTCGATGGACGTCAAATTTTAACCCATGTCTACTTTCAATAGAATTAAAAGTAAACACAACGTTTTTTGTTTTCCTACAAAACAGGTAAGATTGGAGTAGATAAACGAAATATGTACACATGGTGTAAACGAGTGTTTGGAAATTTGTTTTATGCTTGGTCTGCACCTAACTGTATTTGTATGCATGCTAAACCTCAACATCGTCGAAGACCGTGAGGTCATAACTTTTCTAAAGAAAGGACCGAAATACCGTCCTCCATCTATAATAGATTGGAAACAGTGTCGTCAGGTCATTAAAGACGCTCTGTCTGCCTACTGTAAAATTGGTGCAAACGTGAAAAATCGGATAAAAATCTTTAGACAGTTATTTGAATAAAATTATGAATACTGTTAATATTCGAATATCTCATTTAGAAAACAATTCTGAAATTAATAATAGGATCCATGATATTCCCATTTCAAAAATAAAAATAAACTCAAGGTACTCGCAGAGCGGTTTGTGTTCGTACCGGCAGACAAGGCAGCCAATAATGTAGTGGTGGTGTGACGCATATACTACACGGAAGTTCTTCAAAACGAAATTATCAATTCCTCTACATTCAGGTCCGTTCGCACCACAGAGAGTCAAATCGTTAACAAGCATACCACTGCCACTACCCAACTTAAAGCATCTTCCGAACATTTGAAAGTCCCTACCATGTACTGGTTACCGAAATTACACAAAAAACCATTTAAATTCCGTTTCATCTCCGCATCGAGTAAGTGTTCTACTACTAATCTATCAGTTCTTCTAACTACCTCCTTACTACTATCAAAGAACTGGTTATTAACTTTTGTAATAAAGCTTATGAAAATAATGGTATTAATTATTTTTGGAGTGTTAAAAATTCTTTAGAGGTTTTAGATAAAATACATGCTTTTGATGGTCCTTATAATTCTGTTGACAGTTATGATTTTTCTACTCTGTACACTACACTTCCACACAATCTTATAAAGAAAAAGTTTTTGTATTTGATAAAATGGTCTTTCGAAAAATCTCATTGTAATTTTATTTGCTGTAACTCGTTTAAAGCCTTTTTCTGTAACGAAAAAGGAAAGTATGCTAGATACACTTACTGGAAATGTGAGGATATGATTGAAGCTTTAAATTTTCTGCTAGATAACATTTATGTACGTTTCGGCGATAAAGTGTATCGTCAGGTAGTAGGTATTCCTATGGGCACTAACTGTGCCCCTTTAATAGCAGATTTATTTCTATATTGCTATGAATCTCAGTTTATGACCAAACTCAGTAAAGACCCATCATTATTATATTTAGTTGATACATTCAACAATACCTATCTGGATGATATTTTTTCGTTAAATAATCCAGAGTTCTCTAAATATACTTCCGAAATTTACCCAAAAGAACTTACTTTAACTAAATCTAACATAAACAGCAGCAGTTGCCCTTTTCTAGATTTAGACATTTCAATTTCTAACGGGAAACTACATACTAAAATTTACGACAAAAGAGACGATTTTCATTTCCTATTGTTAATTTTCCATTTTAGACGGCGATGTGCCTTTGGCTCCATCATACGGTGTTTATATATCCCAACTCGTTCGGTATGCCCGTGTGTGTTCTGATGTCATAGATTTTAACGAACGTAATCAATGCATCACTGGGAAATTATTGTGTCAGGGATTTCGATACCATAAATTACTTAAAACTTTTACTAAATTCTTTCATAGATACAAAGATTTGATTAGTAAATTTGGCTGTACCTGTAGAAAACTTATTAAAATGGTATTTCACATCCTAAATTTTACGGTAATATTGTACTTAAAGCGAGGAAATCACTAAGTGATCCGTGTAAACTCATCGAACCTTTAAACAAACTTATAAGTAAGGGTTATCGTACCAATATTGTAATTAGATCTCTGAATATAGTTTACATTGGCACTAATATCGATTTTGTCATTAGCAAATTAAAACATAACTAAGTTGTATCTTCTTTTGAGGCGGGATGTTTAGAGACACACACGTTAATTTTATCTCTTAAGTAGCTCCTCACTATCCTACTACCTGTCGATACATTTATTTTGGCATTGCACAAGTCATGTCTTCTCTGACTGTTCATGACGTTAAAATACTAAATCCCTGGGATGTGTTTTAGTTGATTTTAGTCTCTGATGCATGATTTTTATCATTAATTGTTTTTGGCTTTTAACTAGCTGTCAGTAACTGCGAGTACTCTCAAATCGTACTTTCTTGTTAATTCGACCTGTTGATACTATTTTAATACTTTTTGTTATTTTATATTAATATGGATCTTGTCTGTATACCAGCTTTGATTATTTGGAATATCTACTAATTTTCACTTCTTCATACTACATTTGTATTAACATCAAGATTATTCTCCTTTAATCTGTACAGGAAGTTTTATTGTTGATATTTACCCTTATGTATCTAGTGTTAAATTAGGTATTTATATGACAGACCTTTCTTGGTATTCCTAATTATTGGAAGATTTTATATAGTCAGAAAAAGTATACCTAAAACGACAAAGTTATTTTTCATTTACCTGTATATATTATGAAAACCGGTTTTTTCAAAAGTGATTATTTTCTAAGGGTTTAATATTTCGCGGTAGTGTTTTGCCATGGCTTTATTTGGACTTGTTTGTTTGCTTTTTGGCCTTGAATGTTTGTCCCTAATATTTTATTAACTATGTATTTACTTTCAGGTATCACAGATCGAATTTATTCGTTCATAGTGTGTTAATTTACGTTTTGATTGAGTTAAGCCTTCCAATTGATGTTTTATCGTGTGTTTTCTATGTTGTGATGTTATACTATTGTTTCAGAAAAAGGGAGAAGGTTTGGTACCATTAAAACGTTTAATCCCGCTGCAAATGTTTGCACCTGTCCTAAGTCAGGAATCTGATGTACAATAGTTGTCGTTTGTTTATGTAATTTATACGTGTTTCTCGTTTCTCGTTTTTATATATACTAGACCGTTGGTTTTACCGTTTGAATGGTTTTACACTAGTACTTTTGGGGCCCTTTATAGCTTGTTGTTCGGTGTGAGCCAAGGCTCCGTGTTGAAGGCCGTACATTGACCTATAATGGTTTACTTTTATAAATTGTTATTTGGATGGAGAGTTGTCTCATTGGCACTCACACCACATCTTCCTATATCTAAAACCTTTTTTCACATATTCGCATAGGTATACGGATGACTCCTGTTTTGTTTGTTTCTTATGGCTTCTGAAAAGTCTTTAAACAAGGATCTTTGAATTTCTGAAATCAATTATTTTTTATTTTATGTAATTTTTCTATAATTTGTCCATTTTCTTTTTGTTTTCAATTTTTAGAAAAAGAAGAGACCATGCTGACAATGATTTTACCAGCTATCGGATGTGTTGTGTTTGTTATGATTTTGTTGATTTGCATATATTTGGCTAAAAGTAAGTTTTAAAATATTTTTTATATCAGTCCGAATCTTACATTACAATGTAAAATATACCAAGTTTCGTGTCACTTGAAATCCGCATGAAAGAGCAAAATAGCCATGTCATAATTGTTCGGTGAATCTTGTTTTCAATGCATGTACTATGCATTGTTTCGAATAACCAATACAGAGTTTTCTGTCTAAATTAATAATGTCAAAAGAGAAATCACATAAGAGTGTAAATGAATGATATGCTTAAAATATATCAACGACTTCAGATGAATACATTCATATTCTAATTGGGTATTCATAAACAACATCAAACGAACAAACGACACAAAATACAAAAACAAACAATGAGATAATATCATATATTTTGCCGACAAATACCTTGTGTGTAGATCACTGGGTAAAAATTCATTGTATGCATGCTGCATCATTTACAGATCTTTTGGGTAAAAAGAAGACTTTCTTAAGTTTGTGTTTTTTTCTGGAGTGCGCCATTTTGATTTGTATACACGGGGCAGTGTTATTTGCATTCTATGTATTAACTTAATGCCAAGAGTCCTAATGATTACTTTTTAAATCTCGTGAGGTGAACTGACATCGGCATCATACGGATATATGTTAAAAACTATTAAAAGATGATCTTTAAATTCAATTGATGAATCGTATCGTGGTGATCATTCTATTAGTAGTTTGAAAATCAATTACATTAGTATCAAATAATATTTCCTTAAACAATTACTTGAAACACTATCATGTTTGCAATTGTTACAGTTTGATAGAAATAAATACTTAAACAATTTGAATTCAATGTTTTTTCCCTACTTATGAAAGAACATGACGTACTGTTTGGTAGACGATGTTGGACCAATGGAAAGACGAAACAAAGTGCATATTCCAATCAAGACCACTTAGTAATTGCAGACAAAAATAAAGAAGAAAATGAAACATCAGCAATATTAAATGTGTAGTCAATATTTTATTGTTATCGTGAACATTTTCTCGTATATTTTTTGGTGTCACAATGCTTGCGTTATTACGTCACAGTTACACTGAATTAATCAATGATTTTAATTTCGATGGATGACCCCGGGCAAACCGGTGTTACGCATTGATAAAAAAGAAAAGAAGATTTGTTCATTGATTAAAACAAAACTTTTTCACCAAATAAATACAGTTTTATTGCTATGTAAAATTTCTGCTTGTAAGTATAATCAAATGTCATTATTGTCAAGGCAAACCATCCATCATTATGATAGATAAATCCCGTTATCTTTAAGGTATTAATGTACACATCAGTGCAGACTCGGCGTAGAATTTTGTGTTTTTTCAACAACAAAAAACTAAAATCACACGACACAATTGTAGGGAACTATTTTTATTTCATTCATTATAAACTTTTGGACAAAATGTATATCATTTAGCTTCGTTTTTATTTAACTCCCTTTATTGTTTTTTTTAATCTTTTCGTATGGACAAAAGTAAAACAATCGGCAATTGACTTTCTTAAATGTAAGAACAGGTAGTGCAGAGAGAAAAACACAGTAATTAATGCATTAGATTAAATTCAAACTTAGAAATATATATGAGAGGAAAACATAATTTCCGTCAATATTGACTTGCTTTTGCAACAGCTTCATATTATTCATCCTATTCATTTAGCACCGTCTCAGATGCATTTAATTACACGCAAAAAAACCGGCTTAGCATCACAACTTATTTGTTCAATTCCACACAAGTTTCGTCTGTTTTGTGCAAGGGATTAAAGAATAACCTTATTTTAAAACCACATCCATCATAGCCTTTATAAGGAATTAGAAGCAGAGCTAGATAATGTACTAGTAACTAGGTAACAGCATTGGTATAACAAAACACATAAGACATTTTCTATATACTAGATCATACGTTTTGAAGGGTACTAAGATTCAAATTACCACTGTTGTTATCAATATATTCACAGATATACTATGCAATTTTGACATGCCATTTCATTGAATGATATCATCTGTAAATATTTCTTATTCAGCAAGTATTATTTCATACTTTAAGGTGCAGCTTAACATGTAATAAGTGTTGTACAGAAATGTGTGCAAGTATTAAGGAATCTGTAAGAATGTTTGTGTTATAAATCATGTCTGAATGTTATTTATTGTATACGTGTATTTGGAAGCGTGATTGTCCATATGAATGCAATCAATGAAAACGAAGGCTTTCGGCCATTACTAGCGGCGTCATTTACAATCTTTTGCTCACAGCACGAACATATAAATTTGATTTTCTATAATGTTGTTATTGCTCAATATTTTTGTAAATTTGTTTTAAATAAATGCTATCAAAAATACCTATTGTTTAGTCTGATTGAATTATTTATACTGACTTAACCATTTCATACAACAACAAAAAATAGTTGTAGAAACATAATTTATGACAAACAGCAAGTACATAAATAAAACAATACCAGATCCTTTGTTGTTTGTACCATATATTTCCTTCGTTTCTAATGAAGTTAAAGTCGACGAAAATAAAGTCTTACACTTTATTAATTTCGTGCATCTATCTTGCTTTTCTGCATTTCAAACATTTGACACCAGAGATGCATAAATACGTAGAAGCGTAAGGTGCAATATGACATAAGGGAACTAAAATAGAATTGCCAAATTCATCTAAGATCAACTTTTTTCCTTATGTTATTACTACAATCCCGTCCCATCTTCCCGAATGTGACCTATCGAATTAGACTTATTACATGGTTTGTACTAACATGTGCATTACGAAGGATGCCACACATTGAGCAGGATCTGCTTACCCCATGTACCCTTCCGGAGCACCTTAGATCACCCCAGTTATAGGTGGGGTTCGTGTTGTTCAGTCTTTAGTTTCCTATGTTGTGTGTTGTGTACTATTGTTTGTATGTTGGTCTTTTTTTCTGTTTTGGCCATGGTGTTGTCAGTTTATTTACGACTTATGAGTTTGAATGTCCTTTTGGTATCCTTAGCCTCACTTTGACTGAGTGATCGGAAACCTTAGTTTCTCTTTAATTTAATGATCAATCAACGGGGATTTTTTTAGTGAATGAAAACTAAGATATAAATCATGTTTAGTACCAGATCTATGACTCTTAAACTGATGATATCCTCTGGACTAACCTTCCACCAGCAGTGGTGTCGACCCAGTTCTAATCAACGAACATTAACACGTGATAAATGTCGTGCGTTCGAAGCCCTTTTCTGGTTGACCTTCTGTAGCAAACAAGTGTAGTATAAAAAGATAGTAATGTTAGGAGGTACATAACATAGAGGCACTTAAATAGAAAAAAAATATGTGTGTAAGGTCAGTCCTTGGTAATTAAAAAAGTGGGTTTCAGATTTTTTTTATCTAAAGAGGTATATACCGTGCAGACTGTGATTTCCGGTTTCTATTTTGTTTACATTTATTCTAACATATCAATGTTTACCGGAAGAAGAGAAAATGTGTTTATATTAGCTGTGGCTTTTCATTCCTAATGAATATGCTTCTTTTTGATGATATGTCTTTATTTCTTTTTGACGTATGACACATATTGTTACGACTGTTTCTTATCAGGCAAACGTATGTATACCACGATAATGGGTGCAACCACAACAGATTTAGAGAAGTCAGAAAAACGGATAGAAGACGACATACCACAAACAAAACACATATAGTTTAAGCTGCACATAGCAAGTAAACTTTGATGGTTTTTTAGGTATGCAAATTCACACTTATTGTGCAATAAAATTGAGAATGGAAATGGGGAATGTGCCAAAGAGACAACAACCCGACCAAAGAGCAGAAAACAGCAGAAGGCAACCAATGGGTCTTCAACGCAGCGAGAAAATTCCGCATCCGGAGGCGAGTTTCAGCTGACCCCAAACCAAAAAAGTGTACTAGTTCAGTGCAAATGGACGTCACATTAAGCTCCAAAAAATATTAATGAACTAAAATTCAAAAACATACGAAACTAACAAAGGCCAGAGGCTCCTGACTTGGGAAAGGCGCAAAAATGCGGCGGGGTTAAACATCTTTTGTGAGATCTCAACCCTCCCCTATACATCTAGCCAAGGTAGAATAAACAAACACACAGCAATACGCACAGTAAAACTCAGTTTAAAAGAAGTCAGAGTTCGATGTCAACATATGTAACAAAAGAAACTAAGCAAAATGACAATGATACATACATTAACAAGGGATTACTAGCAGTTACTGACATGCTAGCTCCAGACCTCAACCCTACTGAGCAACTAATGTGTGTATTCATACAAAGCAGAATTACTAAAATAACAGTCTTGCAGAAAACACAGTAATTTGACAAATTATTTAGTATTGTGATAATTCATAGTGAAGATTTCCTGTCACTCAACAGCCCTACGTTCATATTGTGCTTGCATTTCATTTTCCCATACAGATTGGCGTTGGTGAAACTGGGTAAACGAGACTAGGCGTAATGAATTTTTCACAGATTACCACGGTTATGTTCCAATTGTCGATGACACAATGCTGTTCTATTTTCCCGATTGTGAAATCATCGAATGAGACTGATCACCTGATTTGTACTTGTATATGTACAACGATGGATGCCACATGTAGATTTGGAACTGTTTACTCTGCCGGAGCGCATGATAATACCCACATTTTGTTGATGTGGTAAGTGTTGCTCAGTCATCAATAGTTTTCATTATAGTGCTGTGTGGTTTTGTATCTCTCCTCATAGTTTTTTTAACTTATGAGTTATGAATGTTCCATTGGTATCATCAGCCTTATCTTTTATTTATGGATCTTGTTCCTGAAACTTTCAGAGATGGCTGTCTTTAAAAATTCTAATCTTGTTATTTTTATCTTTAAAATATTAAATATGACTATTGTAAAGATACCTGTTAGCTTCCATATTGTTTAATAGAAACATACTCTGGTATCTCAATTGGTACGTTGCAAACACAACAATACGGATAGCATCAATGAAAGAGCGCTTCTAAAACGAACAAAAAACTGCAGGTGTATGAAACTGTCACTACATACGATCAGCATCAAGATGTATTTGTTTCTTATTTCACGAGAGACAGGTTGTCGTTGTCTTCGATCTGAAGACACAAGAATGGTCGTCTAATCTTCAATTCACCAATTGTATTCTTTTCGGGTTGATGTGTTAAAATAATTTTGTTATATGAGTCAGGCTGAGGTATCAAAATTACTGAAATTTTGTTGCGAGATAATATTTTGAGTAAAAAGAGGACATGCTGGCAATCTAGATTGATGGGGACAAATTTTTGTTGTCATTGTGTTGCAATGTTGCTGTCATTTGTATTTTACAATCCATTCTGACAATAAAATATTGCTGATTTACTGTGCGGCTATATAGATATACATAATAAAGTGCAAATATGGTCAGTTTTGGTTGATGTGTTAAAATAATTTTGTTATATGAGTCAGCCTGAGGTATCAAAATTACTGAAATTTTGTTGCGAGATAATATTTTGCATAAAAAGAGGACATGCTGGCAATCTAGATTGATGGGGACAAATTTTTGTTGTCATTGTGTTGCAATGTTTCTGTCATTTGTATAATCAATCCATTCTGACATCAAAATATTGCTGATTTACTATGCGGCTATATAGATTTACATAATAAAGTGCAAAAATGGTCAGTTTTGGTTGATTCGTTCAAATAATTTTGTTATACGAGTCAGCCTGAGCTATCAAAACTACTGAAATTTTGTTGTGAGACAATATTTTTTAATAAAAAGAGAACATGCCGGCAATCTAGATTGATGGTGACAAATTGTTGTCCTTGTGTTCCAATGTTGCTGTCATTATTTTGTATTATACAATCTAACTTGACATAATAATATTTCAAATCTTTTAGGCGGCTATATGAATTAACAGATTGACACATTCCCCTTTTCCATTTTCAATTTTATAATAAAGTGCAAATATGGTCAGTTTTGGTTGATGCGTTCAAATAATTTTGTTGTACCAGCCTGCCTGGAGTATCAAAACCACAGATAATATATATGTTCCTGAGACAGTAAAATATAATGCCAGTCTGAGATGTGAAAACTGCTGATTTCTGGTGATGATTCAATTATTTAAATAAAAAAGGACATGCATGCTTGCACTGTTGATTGGTGCAGAAAAAGAAATATTATTTATGATACGCTGGCCACAGGGGCGGATCCAGCCATTTTAAAAAAGGGGAGGGGTTCCCAACCCAGGATAAAGGGGGGGGGTTCCAACTATATGTCCTCATTCAAATGCATTGATCGTCCAAAAAAGGGGGGTTCCAACCCCCTGAACCCTCCCTCTGGATCCGCCACTGGGCCATAAGCATGATTAACT
This sequence comes from Mytilus coruscus, assembly GCA_017311375.1. Taxonomy (NCBI): domain Eukaryota; kingdom Metazoa; phylum Mollusca; class Bivalvia; order Mytilida; family Mytilidae; genus Mytilus; species Mytilus coruscus. Next base: position 15,998,980 of record CM029598.1, read on the forward strand.
ATACACCAATATAGCTTTCAATTATCATGATTATTTTATATGATCTAAGTACTATTCGGTTTTGGCATTGTTTGTCGATTTTATCTGAAAACCAAGTTTATAAGATTTACGCTACATTTTAAAACCGATCAGAACTTAATAATAGCATTGTAACCAATATCGTTGATAATTTATAGAAAGGCAGATCACGGATAAATTTGTATTACACGCAAAGTTTTATGCGTATTTTATTTGTAGATACATGTATATATATTTAATCTGTATTGTTTATATAACCATGATCACGGAGGTCTTAATTTTATACATTAATTTACAATATTGTGATCAAAATTCGTTTTTTAAAACAAATAAATAATTTTGTAGTCGCACGCTTTCTTTGAAATTTAATTGCATTATGGGTAATTTCGGATCGTGTAGATAGAATAGGGAATGGTGTATGGTGTAATGTGTAAGGTGTATGGTGCAAAGGTGTAACGTGTATGGTGTAATGGCACAAGGTGTATGGTGTAATGGTGTATGGTGAATGGTTTAAACGATTATGGTGTTAGTGGGAAGTTTACACCATCCAAAGACTGTATGAGTTATGAATTTTCCATTGGTATCATCAGCCTTATCTTTTATTTATGGATCTTGTTCCTTAAATTTTCAAAGATGGCTGTCTTTAAAAATTCTAATCTTGTTATTTTCATCTTTAAAATATTAAATATGACTGTTGTAACGATAACTGTTAGCTTCCATATTGTTTAATAGAAACATATTATCGTATCTCAATTGGTACGTTGCAAACACAACAATACGGATAGTATCAATGAAAGTGCGCTTCTAAAACGAACAAAAAACTGCAGTTGTATGAAACCGTCATTACATAGGTGATACGGTCAGCATCAAGATGTATTTGTTTCTTAATTCACGAGAGACAGGTTGCCGTTGTCTTAGATCTGAAGACACAAGAATGGTCGTCTAATCTTCAATTCACCAATTGTATTCTTTCCGATGTTCTGGGTTTTTGATTGAGTCTTGTTACGGTTAACTTTATTGACTGCCTCCTTGTTTTCAACTATTATAAAACCCTTTTCAATAATAAGTGGTTACGTGTAATAACAGTGAACTTTCTTTTTTCTTTTTATAAATCATATACTTTAGAACACATGCTACCTTGCTTTGTTATAATTCGTGCTTCAGCTGCATATTTAAGAAGACGAAACTGTCAGATGACAGCACGGTTGCCGTCGTCAAAATATACAAGGGTTATATCCACAGCTTAACGTATAGAACTATTACAGCTCATTATTATAAATGATTTAATATTCTAAATAAATAATTTTGTTCTTAATTTTTTTTTTTTTTTTTTTTTCGAGGGAAGCGGGTATTTGCGAAAAATGCCATTCTTGAGATCAGATTTCACACGCATGTCGTGCTGGAAATTTTCTATCTCCCTCAAGACTGTTATAGATAGAAAACACCTGTCCAACAAATACGACATACTTAAGTTGTTCAAAACGATTGAAAAATATTTTTAAAGAAACTCTGTATTAAAAATGTCGGTAAGGTTATATCTATTTTAGTTTTGTATATGTTATAATTAGAGCAGGTGCAAAGTGTAACATTCACATTTCTATTCAAGACAATTCATGTTAAATAATACCAAATCCATAAAAACCCATAGATAATTTTGTTGACGTCAGCAAAGGTCTACATGTAGTATTAGGTCTCGTTCAAAATTTCAAACTGGAGGTGATTTCCCCGTTTCCAATCGTTTATGTTCGTAATATCAACTAATATGCATGTATATCAAATTTGCGACAAAATATCCAAGTAAATGAAAAATGTCACTTACTGGTGTTAAAACTGTCTTAAAAAGCACAAATACCTACTAAAACGTGGGATACGCCACGTGTTGTGCTTGTTTCAAACTGCAACATATTATTTGTATGGATAGTTAAAAATATTTTCAGATTAAAAAAAACGAATACTCTGTTTTTGGTTCGCATTATTTATTCTGACGAATTCTATAATTTTCATCCTCCGGCGCATGATTTCTACTTCTCAGACAATGGTTTCGATATGTTAATAAAATAACTACATGACTCAAGAACTAGGATCAATTATGTAGGTATACATCCCTTTCACACGGAACAACATTCACTAAGAATCCCAACATATAAACTCCAATGACACTCAATTAGGAGGAATCCTACTAACAATACTGGTCTATTGTATGTTGAAATTTTAACTAAAAATGGAATTTGAGTTCTTCCAACACTATACTTGATACCAAAATAACATGGTTTAGTATATACATACATGTACTAATATGACAAATGCTTCACGCAATTAGTTTTCAAATTGCTAACCACTTTTAAAACTGCAATATGAACTGGGTTTTAGAGATACAATGTAACTATCTGCACCTCATCGTAGTTGCAATATTTGATTTCATTTTATTTAAACAAGATGCACACCATTTCCTATACGCTCACCAGGTTAACAAATCAGTTTGCTTTTTAGGATTTTATATACAAAAACTAAAATTGTTATTTGTGTTGCTGATTATATTTGCAATTTACATGTTTAACCTTGCTCTTTTAAGTTTTTAGATGAAACATGTGAAAGCCAAAACTATAAAACAAAAACAAAAAAGTAAACATCAACCTTTTTCTCCAATTTTCATGTAAGATACATCTTTTCGTGCTGACCCTTTTTGCATTTTACACTTTTAACCTCGCTCATAAAGTGTTCATGATAACATGACAGCCACAAAATGTTAATAATTGTAAAAAAAAATAGGTGACCGGGGTAACAACTCCAAATCAAGTATTTAGATTTCCTCTAATATTCAGGGTGGAAATATCTCGTCATTGTGATCGTTTTTGCAAATTGCACTTTTAACCTTGGGCCTATAGTTTTTGAAACAATGGCTAAAAATCATATCGCATGAGCATTAACTTCATAACAGGTGGACAGATTTTCTCAACATTTTCAGAATAGTTATGAATTTGAATGTGATGAATATCCTTACCCTTTTAGTTGTTCTCTGTTTACCATAGTTTTAGATATATTAGCTAAAACTGTAGTCTGAACCCTAAGTTCCTTATTTAGCCACGCCGGTCATAAAGGTTCATAAACTTGAACGAAAATAACAAATATTATACATTTTTGTAGTTGACATGACTGTTCCACGTTGACCGGAGAGTTACGCTCCTGCAAGTATGTTTAATTCCACCACATACTTCAGGAGCCTGTAATTTGCTAATTGTCGTTTGTAGATGTATAGTATATACGTTTTCGTTCAGTGTTTATTCACAATTCAGGCCGTTAGTTTTCTCGTTTGAATTATTTTACATTTGTCATTTCGGGGCTTATCATATCTGCTTTGCGTAAAGGTTTTGCGGCCGTACGGTGACCTAATGTGTCTTACTTTTACTTCATTTGGTCTCTGGTTAAGTGTTGTCATTTGCAATCATACCACATCTTCTTATTTGTATATCCTAAAGATGAAACAGAACACATTTAAATCGATTTAGCAGTCTCAGAAAAGAAAATGTTTAAAAAGTTTACGGACGATGGTCGACTTGGCACTGGACGGATGACAGACGACGAACGAATGCATGAAGGACGGACGGACGACTGACGCAAAGTGATGACAAAATCAGACATCTATCCAACAGAGTCCAAGTGACGTGGAAGTAAGCAGCTATAGGTCACCGCACAACATTTAACAATATAACAAACACATACTATAAAGTCAGTTATATATAAAGAAATGACTATTGTAAAATGATTCAAATGGGAAAAACATACAGCCTAATGTGTGACAAAACAGTAAACGAAAAAAAAAAAATTGTGACAGAAAGCAACCAACGACAACCATTGAAATTTCTAGAACTAGACATATATAGCCTAACTTGTATTTGGCACATTTTTTTTAATTTTAGACTGCAATGCTCTTCAGCAGCTTGTTTGGTTTTAGCCGTCTAATCTTTGTATTCAAGGACTACTTAAGAGTTTTAACAAGATGAAACGCGCTTTTGGTTTGGCAAATTATAAACCTGATATCTGTGATGAGTTGTTGTAGGCCTAAGAATACGAATGTGGCCGGGTTAAATGTGATTACCCATTAAAAATATATATTTTGCAATCCTATCTTGCAAAGTTGATCCTTTTCATGCTCATTATATACAAATTACTCATTTGCAACTGTGTTTACTTCGAGAATCAAGACTTAAAGAGGTCCAATAGCAAAATATGAGACTATTTATTTATGTATGCAATGTATTGTCGGCGAAAAATGAATGACTAATATCTATATAAAACTCAGTTGTCAAAAGGAATACAACCAGATAATAAATGTATGACTAACATTTTCGCCCTAATAATATTAATATTCATAGCAATAGATCGGTCAGACACTATGCATCAATGTACATCATCGAGAAAAATTGTGTAAAACAGTTCATTTGTATATAACTTTTTGAAAGGACAAGTTTACTTAATAATTATTGCGTTATCTTTCGTTTAAATTAGAATTAAGTTCAGGTAATCTGAGTCGGTATCAAGAGTGCCAATTGATACAACAGAACATCCACGGGTCATTTATCTCTTTTATCAACAATGCAGTAAACTTACAACCCTATTTTATTTATTCAGTATTTCAACTCATAACATAATCTATTTGTTTAACGCACTTATGTTGGTAAATATTTGTTTTAGCATAAACCAGATCATTGAACCTTGTACGTTATCATGTATTGATTTTAAAGTTTGTAAATAAAATAAAATTAAAAACATGTGATTATTGTAAATGCAGTCTATAGTAAATGTACGTCTGAATTACAAATTAGACAGGGAAAAAAAGTGAATAGATAATTTGGCAACAAACAAAATATCTATAATGAAACTAAGGTGTTAACACCCATAACGCAAAATGAGCTCTTTTATGTCCCTTTTTGTCTTATAGCTCGTAACGTTAATACAAGCATTTTTATTTGTCCATGATCTTCAAATATTTAAGTTTTAGCGTTTATGATGAAGGTGTATCCAGATAGGCGATCTGGATGTACGAGATTTATATACTTTTAATTTCATCTATGTCGACGGGCGTTTTGAATTAAAAAGAAAAATTCAGTAGGTGAAGAAAAGAACTCTATGATATAAAGACCAAAAAAAAAAAAAACAGTTAATTCCTTTCCAAAATTAAATTCTCAGTCTGTTAAATAAGATACATATCACACGCAAAATGTTTCACATCATACAACCGATCCTTGTCATCTTGTTTTAAACCCGACGGCTATGACCATGCACAGTTGTATACTTAGAGAGCGTTTCAGAAAGTCAGTTTGCATTTTCATTCAAATGGGTTTGACTTTTTTACACAACATAGACATGTGAATCAGTTTTGAATCTTCCTTGGCGATCGGTATTTGTGTTATTTTACTTTCTTCCATGTAATATGTTCTTATTTTTAGTCTTAAAAAGAATGATGTGTCGATTGCTTTTCCAATAAATATCAACAAATAACGTCCCTTTTTACTCTAGTGAATATATAACCAAACATCGATATCTTTGTGATAACATGTATGATACTGTGTTATTTTCAATGCTGATAGATTCCTAAAATCCACCATGTACTGTGGTTTTAAAAGACGACCCATTTTGAAATCTCGCATAAAAGATTAAGAAGACACAGGTTTACATCTTCATACAAAACGATTCCGGCTCCCTTACTGTGATTATGCCATCGGTTACAATTATGAAAGTAATTGTGTGTAATAAATGACAAAAACACTGTATACATTTCTTTCGTCCAAAGCACTCTTCTAGGCATGCTTTCATCAGGCACGCTTAAAACAATATCAATCAGGGATGAGTATTGGTTTGATTAATATATAGGCGGTACCATTCTGCTGCCTATCGCTAGCTACTTTCTTACATATACATAATATAAATAAAAGATGTGGTATGAGTGCCAATGAGACAACACTCAATCCAAGTCAAAATGTATAAAAGTTAACAATTATAGGCCACAGTACAGCCTTCAACATGGAGTCTTGGCTCACACCAAATAGCAAGCTATAAAGGGCCCCATAAACATGAAGTACACACTTTATACATTTTGTGCATCCGAAGTGCTTTTCTGTGGCAACACGATGATCATATGCATTGTTTTCAGAATATGTATTTTCAAAGGTATGTAATTTGAAAGTGACTTGACTAAAAAGATGCAGACTATCAAATAAATAAACAATGTGGAATAAATCACATTTCGCAGAAAAATAACTAACGTCAAGAAATGTGTTACGTAAATTTGAAAGTATTTTCAATTAATACGAACATATTGTGATTTTTTTCGCACAAACATGTACTACAGGGCATAACATTCGCGGCACACGAAGACTGTTCACTTTTATTATAAAAAAAACGAAGATGACTGTAATGTGTATAGTGTTTTGATGTACGACAGGAAGAGCATCACAAATATGTTGCATTAAGAATAGACTGCGACGTTATTAAAAGGATTTGGGATGTCCAGCATTAGAAAAAACTACATTTTCTATTCCTAGCTCAAAAATGAGCACATGAACACCATTTCATAATCGACTTTGCACTTCCCCAAGAATGTTATATCGAAATTACTTGAAACAAATCTACAGTTTATTATTTGTTAATGAACATTGTGTCAATTTTTATGGACTTCCCCCTTTCTGAATTAACGTTTGCGTTTGCAAATTTTGTTTTACTTTCTTGTAATGGCAAGGCAAATTGTCTACGCGTTTTTATAACAAATAATTGTGCGATTTCTCTAATTTGTCCCCGAATTCAGCATTCAATTTAGGATTGCAGAAAGGGCTTATCAGCTACGAAATACCTAACAAAAAAAAACGGGTGAAAAAATCCTTTCGTTTGAAAGTTGTGTTATCTTTTTGAAAAGTATTGAGTAATGAAATACATGTATTGTGTTTGACATGAAACATGTAAATATCAAACTGGAATATGTCGAAAAGTCAGTAAGGAAGATATATGTGTCTGTACATATTACGATAGTGCATATCCAAATTGATTCTGTGTTAAACTTTTAAGGAAAAATCAACAAAACAGCGTTTCTGTATTGTATGCCCTTTAAACGTTATAGCAACTGGATCTAGTTGTGGTTTGGGTATCACTTAAATATTATATTTTTGTAAGGTTAATTGAATCAAATCGTGCATCTTTCAACAAACCCGAAGTCTTTTTACATTAAAAGCTAAAAGTATGCAGGTAATATTTAAAGCTCTCGTACATGAACTCATATTTGTATAGCTTATTGTTAAAGGTTAAATATTGATGATACTGTCGTTAACATAATTAAGGTCAATGCAGAGATAGCAAGATAGTCTTTTCTCTCTTTCGTTTGTTCCTTTTTTATTTGCGCAACTGGTGCAAGACAATTGGTAGTATCAAAGAAATAAACAAACGGATGGGATCATAATTAATTTATATCAAATATACCAAATATGAATCTGGTGGTAATCGATAAAATATCAAAGGTTATCATTATTTGTGGTCCTGGTCAACCATTTTCTTCCGGACATGTCTGTACGAAGTCAGAAATATGCCAGTTGTGTTAAACTTGTTCCGTTTATTGATACCGATTGATTTTGTTATTTTTGAATTTACTTTTTAGTTTTGTATTTTTGTTATACTTTGTTATGTAATGAAGTATCAATTATTCTGTTATATTTTTCTTACTTATATTTTATCTGGTATACTAGAATAGCACAAACATATAAAATTTCAGAATTAAGAAAGTATCATTCCTTTGACAATCTACGAAACAGAATTTATTTTCACATTTATTGTTATCAATATGACCAAATGAGATTGACGTGTTATATATAACTCTCCCAACATACTACGTTCAAGTACTTTTTTCAAATTATACACATTAATTTTGAATTACTCTTTTGATTACACTGGAAGCATATGTTGTTGAAACAGGCCATAATAAATATCGAAATATTTTTGGGATGACAACTTAAAAAGGTTTCTAGTGTTGGTTAACATAAAAGGCTAACAAATAATTCTTATGCTTTGGAATAATAACTATCTTTTTATCAATGGGCATAATTTGATTAACTCTGCCATGGCCATGTGTTCTATCAGTACGTTAATAAGTACACAGGTGCAAATTTAAAAGAAAAAAAGTGCTATACCATTATTATATTGCACTTGTTAGCACAAGACAGGTTTTAAATACTTATATTGGTTTCTTTAAAGATATTGGTAGTGAAGTCCCAAGTACGATCGTTTATCATTGTATAAAAATAGACAATCTATAATTTCCCATTTCACATCCTCATTTAATTTTACTAAAAATATTGCAGATTCACGGAGACAGAAATCTTCGTAATAAACTGTTCTTCGACAATAAATTTTTAACCACAATTAGTAAGAGTACATAGACCATTTTGTGCAGAAAATTAAATTTCACAGGAAAGCCTTAAACTTAATGAACTGTACGATGCACGATTCAACTAAAAGTAGCTGCACTAAAAGAAATTATGTTTCAATAGTGTTTGCTTTTAATCTTTGAAAACGTTATTGATTGCAGGTAACGTGCCTTTTTTCTCGTCTATAAAAACGATATACATAGCGAGAATTTTTCTTTCGTATTTTTTTTTTTTTTTTTTTTTTTTATATGTCTACGGTATTCGGTTAAAGTACCACCTTGAAAAAGTTGTGATTACGTAATAACTTTAACAATGTTTGTTCCGGTAAATTTATAATCTTACCACAATTGTAAATACATTCAAAACTAGCAGAACGCAGATATAATTTAAAAGTGGTCATGTCCATTCATACATGTATTAGTTTATGATTCAAAGTTTAAAGTAAGACGATTGGTAAGGTTTTACTGTCATAACAAGAAAGTTACAAGATATTGTTTTCTTTTGTTTACTGTTTTGATTTGCTACATAATAAACAGAATTATTGTAACAAATATACGCATATGCACAAATTTAAAAAAGAAAAAAAGAACAATGAGATTATGACAATGAAAAGATTTGATGGTATCATAAGTGTTCTTGTTTTTGTTTTTGTTTTGTAATTTTGATTAAATATCAATTATACTGTGATAATATCATATGACATGGAAAACAGTTTTCCGAAAAATTCTGTTGAATAAACGAAAAATATATCATTTGTGAATTATCCATAGACAAAATCATTTAAGTCTTGGTATATATTATCCTCGCTGTATTCCGTGAGGATAAAGCATCTACATCTGGAAAGAATGAATGTGTGTTTAAATTTTGTTTTTAAAGGATTAATGAATAAAAGCCATGGCAGCGATATTGGAAACAATTACCTTTGAATTCGTTATTTTAGTGATACTTGTGTATATATATAGGCTTTAACTTTACTATTCATCTTGATTTATTTGCCTTAGTCATATTTGGCACAACATTTCTGAATATTCACTGACTAATGCTTTTTAACCTTGTAATATTGGGTTCGTATTTGCAACTGTTTTGATTCGATCGCAACTGATGAGTCGTATGAATACAAAACGCGCTTCTGGGGTACCAATTTATAAACTTGGTATCTTTGATGATTTGAATACATTCAAAGGGTCGATACAAGTACTTATCGATATATCGAATACACAATACAGACCTTTCCACCAGACTACGTGATTTAATAAAGGAAAAACTGCTGGTCACACTAAATCCATGTTTCATATACAAAGGTATATACATGTATTCAATATTTTCCCTACCGAAGGTCGATGGTTCTCTCCGGGTAATCCGGCTTCCTACACCAATAAAAACTGACAGCCACAAAATAGCACAATAGTGTTGAAAGTGGCGTTAAACACCAATCAATCAATCAATTAATCAATATATTTAATATTCATCAAAACACTAAAATCGAACTAATCAATGAAATTAAGACTTTCTTATTTTGTGCGCTAGAAGCGTTTTCTGGATTTAATTTTAGTAGGAATGCTGAAAAACACATGAGCTGCTTCGGATAGAAATCGACCTTATACAAGTGCAGGTATACATGTACCTGATAAGACTCTAATGCACTTTAGAACATTCAAATACAAAATAAAGGATGAATTGTTGTCGGTTTTGTTAGGTTTTTATAACAAATCAGTTTTCACACAGTTACAGACTTCATAGAGATTTTTCAACCTTAAAAAAGTTAAGAGATGTATTTATATTCATTAGCATAAGGTTGATATCTATCTGAGGCAGCTCAATAATTTAAATGCTGAGGATATACTGATATATAGACACGTTAGGAGCTATACCAACGGCATTTAATATTCATAAATGTTTTCAAAAAAGAGACACATATCTTTACAATAAGCCTTATTTATGTTTATTTATTTGGCTCCAAAAATGTTGGTGTCGAGAGTCTTGTTAAAAGATGGCATATGTCTTGTGCGATATTTTAATTCAGTATTATACCATAAACATCTTGTTCGTAAACACATCTTCGAATTGAAACATACTACCTTATTAATAACTTTTATTTTTCATTTCTAATTTATCAAACTCAATAAATACCTAGTAGGTCATAACAATATTGATTTATTCTTTCTGTTTAAAGTACAATTTGAGATGGATGATTGGGTACAAATGTAAAATAATGTGTACCAATTGATAGGGCAACATAAAAAAGAGTGCAGTCAGTACTTTGCTCTAAAATAAATCATACAGTACATGAACGGTCAACATTCAGAGATATCTAGTAAATATGTTTTTGTCATCAGGAATATTGAAATATGGTCAAACCAAGAAAGTAATTTTGTTCATTAGTTCAAGAAATTATTACATGGCATACATTTCTTGAAAGCAGCCTTATCAATAACAGACATGTCACGCACTTAAAGCAATTTTACTATTATGTAACTTACTCTTGCGCATATAAGTATATAGACTAGTTATTAGTTCAGCCAAACCTTTCACTGTTATATTTACAAACACGCATGTAAGATACAAGAGACATTTAAGCCAAGGTAAAAGCACATTTAAATTTTATAATTCTGCGAAATAAGTGAAATAAATAAAGAGGTCAAAACAAATGAAAAGTATATATTATTCAAGTTCAGGAATAACATTTTAGACTTTAACAAGACAGATCCGAGAAGGGTTTTTGATATAATACTCCCTTATATTAAACATTTTTAACGGACCGAACAAAGTAACACATTGAAATTTTGTATTTAATAATAAAGACGGTAATGTAGACAAATTACCAGTAGACAAAACTGTATCTGCATAACTGAATAAATATACTATTTTCAAAATACTACAGTTTCTTTTGATTTAAACAACCACTTTTGCCATCAATCTATTTATGAACATGTCTTGGAATTTTAGCATAAAGTCTCGTTTTCGCGCACCATGTGTATTTCTTTCTATGCAGCAGGTATTGAAAGTAAATACATCTTTCAAGGAGCAGCTAAAATAGTTACATGTTGTAAGTGTTGTAAACGATTATACGTACCTTATGACAGCCGTACGGATTGTGATATAAATCATGTATCAACGCTGTTTATTGTATCAGTGTTTGATAATTCAGAATCATGATGATGTGCATACAGTGAAACAATTAACAAATTGCACTGCATTTTTGGAACGACGAATTTATTAGCCAAAGCACCATTTTACGAACAGTTGTGATGTAAAATTTACAAACCGACACATGATTTTTTAATTTGTTCTGTGTTTTCCATATCTATTTATTGTTTTTATAGCTAGTATGCGGTACGGATTTTGCCTATTTTCTATGTACAAATAGAGTAACTAAATTTAGAGAAGGATGAAAGAAGGAAATGCATTCATTAAAGAAGACTTGGATAACTGCAAATGGGATAGCAATTACAAAACAAAAGCAGACATATGGATATGACAAGAACGATATGCAAATGAGACAGCTATCCGCGTCATGCTTGTACGCAACGTCAGTTCACAATATGACCTTCAACAATGAGTAAAACCAATAATATTTTGGCAATTTTAAAATACCGACATGTTAACATTAACCAGTGATGACTTAATATTAAACAAAAACCCAACAAACTATGACACCCATCAACAAACAACAACCACTCAATTACAAAACACCTGACTTACACGGTAAAGACACATACATAATGTGGTGAGGTTAAACATGTTCTAACTGTCAATTCTTTTTCTCACTTTAAACGGTATTGGTTTTGCTCATTGTTGAAGGATGTTAAATAACCTATAGTCATTTGAACTCTAGTTAGTAGTTTTCCCATTAACAATCATATCACATCTAATTATATAAAATCTATAGGAAGCACGAAATCCAATTAATATAAAAACAAGTGGCATAAAGTATGAATCAAAGAAAGCCTTGAATGACTGAAAGCGAGATAAAAGCCAGTTTAAACTAATAAACAAGTTATGTTATCCCAGACTTAACTATTAAGTAGATTTCATCCAACTGATTTGTTGTGAAGACGTCATACATAGTCGTATTGTGGAAGGCCGTACGGTGACCTATAGTTGTTAATTTATGTGTCATTTGGTCTCTTGTGGTGAGTTGTCTCATTCGCAATCATACCACATCTTCTTGTTTTTATATTAAAAAGCATGCTATCGTGATATTCCACAATATATGTACATAGAATCGACAGGATTAAGGACCAACATTTTAAACATAAACAATATTGATTTATTCTTTCTGTTTAAAGTACAATTTGAGATGGATGATTGGGTACAAATGTAAAATAATGTGTACCAATTGATAGGGCAACATAAAAAAGAGTGCAGTCAGTACTTTGCTCTAAAATAAATCATACAGTACATGAACGGTCAACATTCAGAGATATCTAGTAAATATGTTTTTGTCATCAGGAATATTGAAATATGGTCAAACCAAGAAAGTAATTTTGTTCATTAGTTCAAGAAATTATTACATGGCATACATTTCTTGAAAGCAGCCTTATCAATAACAGACATGTCACGCACTTAGAGCAATTTTACTATTATGTAACTTACTCTTGCGCATATAAGTATATAGACTAGTTATTAGTTCAGCCAAACCTTTCACTGTTATATTAACAAACACGCATGTAAGATACAAGAGACATTTAAGCCAAGGTAAAAGCACATTTAAATTTTATAATTCTGCGAAATAAGTGAAATAAATAAAGAGGTCAAAACAAATGAAAAGTATATACTATTCAAGTTCAGGAATAACATTTTAGACTTTAACAAGACAGATACGAGAAGGGTTTTTGATATAATACTCCCTTATATTAAACATTTTTAACGGACCAAACAAAGTAACACATTGAAATTTTGTATTTAATAATAAAGACGGTAATGTAGACAAATTACCAGTAGACAAAACTGTATCTGCATAACTGAATAAATATACTATTTTCAAAATACTACAGTTTCTTTTGATTCAAACAACCACTTTTGCCATCAATCTATTTATGAACATGTCTTGGAATTTTAGCATAAAGTCTCGTTTTCGCGCACCATGTGTATTTCTTTCTATGCAGCAGGTATTGAAAGCAAATACATCTTTCAAGGAGCAGCTAAAATAGTTACATGTTGTAAGTGTTGTAAACGATTATACGTACCTTATGACAGCCGTACGGATTGTGATATAAATCATGTATCAACGCTGTTTATTGTATCAGTGTTTGATATTTCAGAATCATGATGATGTGTGCATACAGTGAAACAATTAACAAATTGCACTGCATTTTTGGAACGACGAATTTATTAGCCAAAGCACCATTTTACGAACAGTTGTGATGTAAAATTTACAAACCGATACATGATTTTTTAATTTGTTCTGTGTTTTCCATATCTATTTATTGTTTGTATAGCTACATGTAGTATGCGGTACGGATTTTGCCTATTTTCTATGTTCAAATAGAGTTACTAAATTTAGAGAAGGATGAATGAAGAAAATGCATTCATTAAAGAAGACTTGGATAACTGCAAATGGGATAGCAATTACAAAACAAAAGCAGACATATGGATATGACAAGAACGATATGCAAATGAGACAGCTATCCGCGTCATGCTTGTACGCAACGTCAGTTCACAATATGACCTTCAACAATGAGTAAAACCAATAATATTTTGGCAATTTTAAAATACCCGACATGTTAACATTAACCAGTGATGACTTAATATTAAACAAAAAACCCAACAAACTATGACACCCATCAACAAACAACAACCACTCAATTACAAAACACCTGACTTACACGGTAAAGACACATACATAATGTGGTGAGGTTAAACATGTTCTAACTGTCAATTCTTTTTCTCACTTTAAACGGTATTGGTTTTGCTCATTGTTGAAGGATGTTAAATAACCTATAGTGATTTGAACTCTAGTTAGTAGTTTTCCATTAACAATCATATCACATCTAATTATATAAAATCTATAGGAAGCACGAAATCCAATTAATATAAAAACAAGTGGCATAAAGTATGAATCAAAGAAAGCCTTGAATGACTGAAAGCGAGATAAAAGCCAGTTTAAACTAATAAACAAGTTATGTTATCCCAGACTTAACTATTAAGTAGATTTCATCCAACTGATTTGTTGTGAAGACGTCATACATAGTCGTATTGTGGAAGGCCGTACGGTGACCTATAGTTGTTAATTTATGTGTCATTTGGTCTCTTGTGGTGAGTTGTCTCATTCGCAATCATACCACATCTTCTTGTTTTTATATTAAAAAAGCATGCTATCGTGATATTCCACAATATATGTACATAGAATCGACAGGATTAAGGACCAACATTTTAAACATACGTCTTGTTTATATTCCAAACAGAGCTTTTTTGTATCATTGTCATATGCTTCATCATAAAGGTTAATAACAATCTGATTATTTGTAATAAGCGATCTAGTTGAAAGACAGATCAGTTGTAGAACACTTACTAGTTGCCGAGATAAATAAATATTTTGCAATGTGTTTGTGTATTTAAAGTAGTCAAGTGAATATTTGAGATCTTCGAATGTTCACGGGAGGCCTCAAGAGATAGTTTACTTTTACACTGTATGTAGAGTGCACGGCCTTGACAGAAGATTTTTGCATTTCATTCATAGGAATTTCCGTATCGTATTTATGTCAAACTACTACCACAGTTCACCAAATCGTCCTTTTAACATTGATATGATATATGACATATCTAAAACAAATATCTGCCTTTCATCATTTATATTGTACAGATAGAGCTGGTTAATAAAGGAAAACGCACTGGTTTTCAAACTATACAGTTCCCTAAAAAAGTAAACATACAAATCATTAATTGTCTTATTGTGTTGTTGTATATGGAACAGAATACGCTTTTGAGGAAAGGTTTATTGTTTTTTATTGTAGAAAAATGATATTGAAAATCTCACGGAATAATTTATATTTCAAAACTGCAAACCACTATTGGAGTGGAGGTGACTTTATAAATTCAACTACAAAACATTGTTCTAATTCCTTGCAAATTGTTTAGATGTTCTAAATGTTTCGAAAGGGGAATAGGACTACGGAATAATTTCAAAATTTTTTAAGAGACCGTGCAATTTAAGCACTTTTTCTCGTGCAATTACCATTATTACATCACTTTGTATTGCAAGCAGTACACTCGTATTGAGTAATCTTAAGGTTAAAAAAGATAAACAAAACAAGTTCAGGTCAGTTTTATTAAAATTGCCTTGGTAAACATGTTCTAAACCAGGTGCCTAAATTTTAGGAAAACAAGTTGGATGTTTCCGTTTGTCATAGTTGGTTTTAGTTTAAATTCGTTGTAGCATGAGCCCGTTGTTTTTTGGTATTGTATTATTTCATATTTTTTCACCCAAGAGCTTTTTGTGGAAATCTATACGATATGGGAGCTTACCATTTCGGAAGGCCATTTTGGGCGAATTGTATTTCTCAAATCTTTTAGACATTAATAGATGAGGACTCATTGCAAATTACACCACATTTACTACTCATAATGAATCAAACCAAATTTAGTTATTTTTGTTTTACAATTCCCATACTAACGTATAAAACTTAAGACTTTTATCAATATTCCATATTCTGAACTTCAAGAGACAAACCAAATAAAAAAACTAATAGAAGCAAACAAAACAATGATAACAAGAAGAAATATGTTTTTTTACTGATAGTAGATTGTTAATGGTGTATGGATGAGAGATAGTCGATATTACTAAGAGAAACTACCATGCTCATGTTACTGTTGACGACTTGTCCACTATTCGTGTAAGGCAACCTCCATAAAGAAGTGTTCCACGAAAAATTAAAAGAAGCAAGTGTTTTACTTTCATAATACGTTCAATCATAAAGATGATTTAGTATCTCTTTGCAACAAAAATGCATCATATTGAACTTGAAATAAAGTTTACCATGTAAACCACATATGTAGTGAGGTCTGCCTCACACATTTACAATAAGGTTCTGTTGAGAACGAACCTTTACAATAAAAGAGATTACTCAACTTAACTGTTGTGAACTTTTTATTTTTCTGTAGATGTAGATCGGACTGCATATGGAGTGTGCATCTCAAAATTGTTGCAATCTTCAATTTTACCAAACGAAAGCGCTTTTACCATTGGTTCATAATAGTAAAAATCAAATTGCTCCTTCGACTTTTTACAGAAAACTATGTTCCGGTTGAAAGTTTTGATATTTCTTGAACACATGACTGATAAGTGATGTGTTCCTCTTGTCGTTATTATAATGACGTCCTCAATTTTGGCAGCACATAATGCGGATTATCATCAATGTTTGTTATCTCATTGACAAAATTTCGGATGCAACTAGAGATAATAACCAATGTTTTTATGGATTTGTATGTTTCCTTATCCTTAATGTACATTGCATCATCTTGTTGACTATTTCATTTTGGAAATAGGTTTTTAATCATTATTTTGCATCCACTTTGATATCATTCATTTTACTGCTATGTAAAAAGGTACCTGGAAAGTTGGATTATAATTTAGCATCTCTGTTAGACTACTTTTAACTATCAAATAGTCACCAAAGTAACAGCAGTCAAAAGCATTTGTTATATTTCAGTAAGACCGTATTGATATATTCATGAATGGAAAAAATGAAGCAAAAGTAGCTTATATTGAAAATTTCAAAATTCATTTGGAATACACCAACCAGTAAAAAAAAGTCCGTGAGCATTATGATTTCAATCTAGATTAATGAATATATGCTAATTTAGTTAAGTTAAATGTAATTAATCAGGAAAAGTTAAGTGATTTCATTGCAATATGATATAAAATATGTAGAACATGATTAATTAAACATCACTAATGAATATTAACATACGATATAGTTAAATTTCATCATTCTATAAATGAATCTTTTAACTTACATAAGACAGTTACTAATAAATTGCATATTAATATTAATATACAATGTACGTTACATTATTTGATATTGAACAAGCAGATCATAATAATCGAATGTTAAAGATGCTTAAAATCACGAAGTTTAATAATCAGATATAATCTAATAGTCATATTATAAGACTAAGCAACATAGTTTAAAATGATTGTATATAGATAATCAAGATTGAAATTCCATAATTAACAATGTTAGAACTATGGATCAAGTGTTCATTAAAATAACTTATCTAACAAACTTTCAAATACTATTAATATGCAATAAGTTAGATATGAAAGTAGATCTAATTAACTTAAATCAAAAAGTTCTAATACTTAACATACGAATAATACTGTGACACTCTGTATCATGATAGTCAATTATTAATCAAGCGATTCGTTAAACTTATATGCAACTAACGCACAATAGTACGTATATAACTTCATATTTATGATAAATAGAAATCATTAAATTACAAACAATCTGAAAATGACATATAACTATGTATCACAATATGTTATTAACTCAGGAATTACTGTTATACAATTAACTTTCCAACATATGATTATTATAACTTTTAAGTAACGATTTAAATACGAAATTATTGATACTAATGTTAATAATATAATCGTAATAAACATAATGTACATATCTATTGAATTAATTACTTATAAGCTATGACATTGTTAACATGAATTTTACTTAATACATTAACAAACTTATACATTACTTAATAATTAAACATACATACAATGATAATACAAATCTTTCCAAGCAGTATCTTATTATATTTATAAAATGAGTATACGTATAATTGAAAATTTAAATTATACTATCTTAATAATGAGACAACTAAATGTAAGATACAATAAATTTAAATATGTAAAAACTAATGTGAAGTAATAAATTATAATATTATTGATTATCATGTCAAGTGAATATATTAACTTGAAAAATACTTATGATTTTAATTGATACTGTTTTGTAAAGTCTTTGAACACTAAATATTTCAATAAAATTTCAGTATAATTTATACATCTAATACTATCTATAAGCATTGTAATTTTAAATTATCTAAATATGTAAATTGTCAAATATAACTTTGAAGTAACTGTATAAAGATTACATGTTTATTTAATAGTTCTACTTAAAATAGAATCAGCAAAATCATGTTCTATTACGAATAAGATGATTTCAATTATAAGATTTAAATTGTTATTGAATTTATGTATTTAAACTTACGATAAAATGATTTATTATAACATTGATTGCTAGCTTTGATAATTTAACAATAATCTTAAGATTTCGATACTAGATATTAATATAGTATCTAATAGATAATTCTATTTATAATGATAATGTCAATTTAAACATATGTCATTTCATTATAATCTATTAGTTAAAGTTTAGTTAATTAGAATACATTAGTTGAGATTACTAATATATAATCGATCTTACAATATCGAATTATTGATCATTATCTTAAATGTCTATGATGATATATAGTTTTAAACTGGTAATGTAAATATTTGATTATAATTTAAAGTAACACATAATGACATTCTTATTTCTCATATTCAATTTATTACATTATAAGATACTATTTATTTTAAATTTGTAAATTATGTACTTAAACTGAGAGTTAAGGTATCATGATATAATTGATACTTATATTCGAGATCATGTATATTAATACTAATTTGTACTATTCATGATTATTTAGTTAATATCTATGTATGAATTCAGAACATTAATAGGTATTGTAACAAATTTAGTAAAGATTAATTCTATGATTTAACTAATGTATTAACTAATATAACAGTATACAAAGTTGCGAATATTATGAATTTGAAATTAGCATAAGAGTATCTTGATATTCTAACATTATATGTAAGCATATTTTACATAATTATAGTTTTCTAATTATATTCTAAATGTATTGTTATATTCTATAGTTTAAATTCTATTACAAATTTTTAAATTTTATGAATAAATCAATACTAATTGAACATTCGATAAACGTAATCATTTATGATAACAATTAATGCTACTATTCAACATATACATTAATCGATTTAAAGATTACAGTTTACATTGTTATCAATGATTGCATAAATGAACTAATGACAAATCTAAGATACATTAGCAAATGTCATATAAATTTCTTCAGATTAAATTAGATATAAGATATTATTTAATATAGCAATATATGAGTATCCATCTATAAAAGTTCTCACATTCTTAAAGTTAATTGAAAATTATCATAAAAAGGTCATGAAAATTAAGCTTACAAGTTTAATTCATTAATCATATAGATTTTACTTTATGTATGTCACATATAATCTATTCATTATAACTATTACATTATACAACGATTACACTGTCAAAATATTCTAATGTCAATACTAATCTGAAGTTTGATATAACCTTTCATAAGATGTTGATTATGTACATGTGTTAATCGACCATGTTTCATGATGCAGATTTATTAACTTAGTATATTCTAAATTGCATAACAATTCGCTTCTACAATGTGTATACATAGAATTCATTTGAACAATTTTACGAATTCAGAATGAACTTATAAAACAGTCTTATTATTAACTCCATTATGTAAAAACTTTGAGTAATTATATTAATGATATTTAATTCATTTATAATCATTACTATGTTGTAGATATCTTTCAAGTACTATAATTCATGAGATAATCATTTCATGTATGAATTCATACGATAATGATAACATTAGATTATCTAAGCATTTAGTATAAACGATAGAATATTCATACATATAACTTGTTAATTATTATTATTAAGCATTATACAATACTATTCGTAAGCATTATATGTCGTTATTGATTGAATTACATCAATATAACTTATTGCTAAAATTTTAAACATTGTACTTTACAGAAAACATTTCGTATGAGTATGATTATATTTAACATTTTATTGTTGATATACATTAACTCATAACGTAATCATTTACAATTAAATTCATTATATCAGATGCTATGAATTTAAAATATAAGCATAATGTAAAAGTTTACTAACATCAGACATTCATAGTTATAAATAAGTAAATGTTTATTCCAATATATAATTATGATTTCAATTAATTACATTTAATTAATATTGTAAGATATACGGCAAGTTTTCTGACAATATGTGTTATTGCATTCATGGATATAAGTACTGTATTTCATATAAAATCTTATGCTAATTGTACATGTACTGTAAATGCTGTGATATAAGATATACTCAGACGTTCGTAGCAATTAATAATTGTCACTAGTAATCAAATTGTCATTACTTAACTTATGACAATACTATCAAATTGAACAATATAACTTATTAACATACTTTAAGAAATTAAATTCTAAATATGTACGAATATTATGCAATTAATATTATTTGAAAATAGTAATTTAATGAATACTTAATTTGATAATTTAAGTATTATCAGTAAGTTAATAGTTATGATTTATAACATGTAATAACTGTATCAGTTGTAAGTTGTTCAATGATGTAATAATTTAATATGATACGTAACTGTAATGCTTAATATGATTATTATGTTATATTTAAATTATCATATATAATTAGATAATTGATTTAATAAACTGACATATAATTGAACCTTATCTAGAATATAATAATGCATATGAAATTAATTATAGTTAATAGACTTAATTTAATTAATGTAACATTCAGTGAAGACTAAGTGTCATAATAAGTATTAAGATATAGATAATCTGATCAAGTAATTGTACAATGATATCATTACATCTTAACTTAATTTTCTTCACAAATTGATGACAGAAATTAATAGTTACATAAATTATAATTAAACATATTATTACGATATTGTAATAATAATTAATTCAGAATTGTACATTGTTGAATACTTTTAAAGGACTATCTAATCACTTATGATATAAACAGTTCTACATAGTTAATATAATTATCATGTCACTCAAGTGTTATTAAAAAATAATTATATAAATACATTTGTAATTTATACATGTTTAATTCTAGTCAGAATCATAATTTATTTTAACTTGAGATTTACTATTGTAACACATTGTTATATAGTTTCAACATTATCATAAGAAATATACTCTTTATAATTTTGATATTATTAATGTTATCATTATTTAACGTCGTATTACTAAAAGTTAGTATTATAAATAATTGTAATAAAATCTTAACAGTGAAATTTAATTGACATTTACAATATATTAATACATGTACTTATGATAAATTTAAATTAGTTATAAATTACTCTATCAAAATAGATTCTAATACCTTAATTTATAATAAATTTTCATAACGTAGTACAATTATGTTAATAAACATTGTTAGAATTTCAGAAATAAGTCTTAATTAACATGCTATTAACTTAATAAGTTATTAGTATCAACAACTGTTAATATCGAACATTTAATTGATATAAATTATTATAAGTATGTTAAATTGATCAGTAAAATTATAAGTTTACTATTACATGAATATTTATTAACAAATATGAAGATTTACTTACATGTACTTGAACATTACTATCATTATTCATTAGTATTACCGTATAATCAAACTGTTTTATCAGTTAATATTAATAATACATTACTGAAAATAATTTAATATTAACGATATCTAATAACAGTATTTATTTATCATGAGTCTTTTATATGTAATGACAGTTTAACTATACCTATCGATTTAATGTTATTGTACATACTGATCAATAGATCATCATTTAGAATAGTTAGTACGTTTTAATAATGAAGTATGAATATGATTAAATTATTTAAAAGTTACTTGAATTGTGAATTGTAAGTTCAATTTAACATTGAAACAGTAGAATTAATGTCACTTAGTAAATTCTTAATATATTAGTAGGACATTTAATCATTTTGTATCAATTTAACAAATTCTGAGTAAATTCAAAGTAATATAAATCTTGAAATTTATAACTTATCTTATAATTGATTTAATCTTTATACGATTTAATTGTAATAAGTTAATGCATATATGATAAGTTGAAATGATTAATGTATGAAATTACTTAAATTAATTTCTGATTAATTTATCAAAATTATAACAAATTAGATTAATACTGCATAAATAGTGAATAGTACGAATAATCTAATTTAACGACATTTAAACATGACTACAGTATATTGATAATCATTACAAGTGAAATTAAAGTTAACTATTAATAAAGTTTATAATTAATGATACAACTCACTTACTATGACACTTAATGCCTTAACCGTAGTCATTGACATGTAGATCACATTATCATAATTATCATGACAATTGTACAATTAATTGACATTTATGTTCAAATACAATTATAAACTTGAATATTAACATTAATTGAAATCTTAATTACAAAGTTCGAGATAAATTCTGAATATTAATACGTAGAATTATAGATTAAATGACTTACATGTTAAGATTACTGTAATATAATTCTACTAATGTTACTAGTAAATAACTGATTTAATAAATATATAGTTAAGTTATTACAAAAATTCGAATGAACTATGATTACAAACTAAATTGTATCTAAAGATAACTCGATTATATAGTGTTAAGATTTAAAATTTCAATTTATTCAATCATTTACAACAATAATTAACAACTCATGTTTATAATTTACATAGCAAATCATTTACATTTCGATAATAAATACATTTGATACTATGTAAATACTGCTACTTAGTTGATCATGATACGTATTTAAAAGTTGAATGAACTAATATAATTGATCGAGTGTTACATTTTATCAATGTAAATATGATTAATCAATATGAAAATGTAACTAATTAGCATATTGATATACATGATTATGAAATATGTAAAGACTAACATAATTTGAAATATTGATCATACTTATAATATATCACTAGAAATCACTGACTATCTTTAATCTTAGAGATAATAATCATGATCATATATATTGGATACATTATAAATTAACCCCGTTCATTAATATTATTCAATTAGAGTTAATACATAAACTAAATTGTACGATCAATGATCAAATTATTCATTATATATATACTAATTTGTACATTAATATGTGAAATATCTAATTATGCACGTACATGCAATTTGTCATTAATCTAAGATTTATTAACTTGAATGAGTTGTTGATACTTGATTTAGTATGCTATCAGTTTATATCATTCTTCATTATGTTTAGATGTTTCGTAAGACGTATAAAATTTGAAATAATTCGATATACTAAATTTGATCTAACTGTATTCATCTGATCGAATAGATTTAATTATTATAAATTTAACATGCATATGTATAGAAATATATTTACAATATGTCAAATCAATATCAATATTACAATAATATACAAATTCAGTACAATAGTAATAGTCTATCATGATTTGTACAATCATTATCTTAAGATTTAATCATAATCTAACATATTTATTCGTACATAAAGTTTAAGATAATTATCAGTCTATGGTACATTTTACGAGTACAAACTTTTACGTACAGTAAATTGTTGTACATGTATACATATCTCAAGTTCTGTCATGATTTTCAACCTAACAAATATTTCATGTATGTTCAATATTACTTAGACTTAGTCGAAATATCACTTGTTTTAACATGCACAAGTAGACTTGTATTATTGCAGCATATGATCATAGATTAATACGATTCAATTGTCAGTATCATTTCCGATTCTACTATTATATGTTCTGCTATATTAATTTTACTATATTTACTATTTAATGACTATACTAGTAATATATATATGATTAATGCTCAACTATAGATACTAGACTAATGATCAATTAATGCAATCTAGTTAAAATATAAATTGAGTAATCTGAATTAACATATTGAATATTTAATATATGTTAAATCTAATGATTATCTGACTTCAATATTTACATTAAGACTTGATCAACTAACTTGGTCAAATTACAATTTGATTACGTAATGTTAGTTGAATAAACTATTGATAATTCATTCTGATCGATTATCTAAGTACAGTAACTATAGTAAACTATACATCATGGTTAATGAATAGCTATATGAAACGTTCGAACTTGAATTAAGGGTCAATTGATGATTATGAAATGTAAGCATGAATGTTAAGCAATGCTGCTAACTGCAAGATAATGACAATGCTTAATAATCGCAGAGTAACTATCTAAAGTAAAGCTAGTTATCTAGCTTATTATAAATAGAAAATAGATTCGATGAACCTACGGAACTATAAACGATTAGTATCAATGTTGCATTTATAATAGTATTAATTATATCATAATTATATGTATCATTAATAAATACAGTCATTGAAAAGTGTAAATTACTATCGAATAAAGAGCTTTTCGGCTAAGGAATACCTTACAAAAAACGGGTGAAAAAAAATTTTTTCTTTTGAAAGTTGTGTTATCATTTTGAAAAGTATTGAGTAATGAAATACATGTATTGTGTTTGACATGAAACATGTAAATATAAAACTGGAATATGTTGAAAAGTCAGTAAGGAAGATATATGTGTCTGTACATATTACGATAGTGCATATCCAAATTGATTCTGTGTTAAACTTTTAAGGAAAAGTCAACAAAAGAGCGTTTCTGTATTGCATGCCCTTTAAACGTTATTTTTAGCAACTGGATCTAGTTCTGGTTTGGGTATCACTTAAATATTATATTTTTGTAAGGTTAATTGAATCAAATCGTGCATCTTTCAACAAACCCGCAGTCTTTTTACATTAAAAGCTAGAAGTATGCAGGTAATATTTAAAGCTCTCGTACCTGAACTCATATTTGTATAGCTTATTGTTAAAGGTTAAATATTGATAATACTGTCGTTAACATAATTAAGGTCAATGAAGAGATAGCAAGATAGCGTTTTCTCTCTTTCGTATGTTCCTTTTTTATTTGCGCAACTGGTGCAAGACAATTGGTACCGTTTTTGTTTTTAAAGAAATAAACAAACGAATGGGATCATAATTAATCTATATCAAATATACCAAATATGTATCAGGTGGTAATCGATAAAATATCAAAGGTTATCATTATTTGTGGTCCGGGTCAACCATTTTCTTCCGGAAATGTCTGTACGAAGTCAGAAATATGCCAGTTGTGTTAAACTCGTTCCGTTTATTGATACCGATTGATTTTATTATTTTTTTAATTTACTTTGGAGTTTTGTATTTTTGTTATACTTTGTTATGTAATAAAGTATCTATTATTCTGTTATATTTTTATTACTAATATTTTATCTGGTATACTAGAATAGCACAAACATATTTGATTTCAGAATTAAGAAAGTATCATTCCTTTGACAATCAACGAAAGAGAATTTATTTTCACTTTTATTGTTATCAAAATGACCAAATGAGATTGACGTGTTATATATAACTCTCCCAGCATACTACGTTCAAGTACTTTTTTTTCAAATTATACACATTAGTTTGGAATTACTCTTTTGATTACACTGGAAGCATATGTTGTTGAAACAGGCCATAATAAATATCGAAATATTTTTGGGATGACAACTGAAAAAGGTTTCAAGTGTTGGTTTGTAGTTTAACATAAAAGGCTAACAAATAATTCTTTATGTTTTTGAATAATAACTATCTCTTTATCAATGTACATAATTTGATTAATTCTGCCATGGCCATGTGTTCTATCAGTACGTTAATAAGTATACAGGTGCAACATTTAAAAGAACAAAAAGTGCTATTCCAGTATTATATTGCACTTGGTAGTCAAGTCCTAAGTACTATCGTTTATTATTTTATAAAAATGGACAATCTATAATTTCCCATATGAACATATATTTCACATCCTCATTTAGTTTTACTAAAAATATTGCAGATTCACGGAGGCAGAAATCTTCGTAATAAACTGTTCTTCGACAATAAATTTTTAACTACAATTAGTAAGAGTACATAGTCCGTTTTGTGCAGAAAATCATATTTCACAGTAAAGCCTTAAGCTAAATGGACTGTACGATGCACGATTCAAACTGAAAGAAGCTGCACTAAAAGAAATTATGTTTCAATAGTGTTTATTTTGAAAACGTTAATGATTGCAGGTAACGTGCCTTTTTTTTTTTTCTCGTCTATAAAAACGATATACATAGCGAGAATTTTTTTTTTATATTTTTTTTTTTTTTTTTTTTTTTTTATGTCTACGGTATTCGGTAAAAGTACCACCTTGGAAAAGTTGTGATTTTGCAATAACTTTAATGTTTGTTCCGGTAAATTTATGATGTTACCACAATTGTAAATACATTCAAAACTAGCAGAACGCTGGTAAAAGTTAAAAGCGGTCATGTCCATTCATACATGTACTAGTTTATGATTCAAAGTTTAAAGTAAGACTATTGGTAAGGCTTTACTGTCATAACAAGAAAGTTACACGATATTGTTTTTTTTTTTTTTTACTGATTTGATTTGCTACATAATAAACAGAATTATTGTAACAAATACACGCATATACACAAATTTAAAAAAGAAAAAAAGACCAATGAGATTATAACAATGAAAAGATTTGATGTCATCCTAAGGGTTCTTGTTTTTGTTTTTGTTTTGTAATTTTGATTAAATATCAATTGTACTGTGATAATATCATATGACATGGAAAACAGTTTTCCGAAAAAGTCTGTTGAATAAATGAAAACTATATCATTTGTAGATTATTTAAAGACAAAATCATTTAAGTCTTGGTATATATTATCATTGCTGTATTTCGTGAGGATAAAGCATCTACATCTGGAAAGAATGAATATGTATTAATTTTTTTTTTTTTTTTTGAAAGGATTAATGAATTAAAACAATTGCAGCGATATTGGAAACAATTACCTTTGAATTCGATATTTTAGTTATAATTGTGTTTTTATATAGGCTTAAGCTTTACTATTCACCTTAATTTATTTGCATTAATCGTATTTGGCACAACATTTCTGAATATTCACTGACAAATGTTTTTTTTACCTCGTAATATTGGGTTCGTATTTGCAACTGTTTTGATTCGATCTCAACTGATGAGTCGTATAAAGACAAAACGCGCGTCTGGGGAACCAATTTATCAACTTGGTATCATTGATGATTTCTATACATTCAAAGGGTCGATACTACCATGACTGCTGCTGCTGGACTTTTCGTCTCCGGGGGATCACCATCCTACGATATTTGTTTGTTTATATGTGAAACCTATATCAATGTGTTTATATTTACATTTATATTTATTTGTTTTAAAATTTGTTGTCATTTTTAAGGACTCGAAGGAAGTATATTCACGATTATTCTACTACCTACTGGATATGTTGTATTTCTTATGATATTGTCGAATGAATATCTCTAAAAAGAGGTAAGTCTTATATAATTCAATTTCAAATACCTGCTTCTCACAATTCGATCCTTACATCATTATGTAAGATATAGGAAATTTCCCTTTAAGTGAAGTTTCAATGAAAAAAACCGGATTGTCATCTTCAACATTTAGCGTTATTTCAACGTAAACTTTTACGTGAAAAACGTTTAAATTAATTGCATTTTACCTATCCATATATCGAGTACACAATACAGAGCTATCCACCAGACTACGTGATTTAATAAAGGAAAACCTGCTGGTCACATTAAATCCTAGTTTCATATACAAAGGTATATACATATATTTAATATGTTTCCTACCGAAGGTGTATCGTTCTCTTTGGGTAATCCGGCTTCCTACACCAATAAAAACTGACAGCCACAAAATAGCACAATAGTGTTGTAAGTGGCGTTAAACACCAATCAATCAATCAATCAATATATTTAAAATTATATCAATAACACTTAAATCGAACTAATCAATGAAATTTAGACTTTCTAATTTTGTGCGCTAGAAGCGTTTTCTGGATTTAATTTTAGTAGGAATGCTGAAAAAACACATGAGCTGGTTCGGATAGAAATCGACTTTATAGACGTGCAGGTATACATGTACTTGATACGACTCTAATGCACTTTAGAACATTCAAATACAAAATAAAGGATGAATTGTTGTCGGTTTCGTAAAGTTTTTATAACAAATCAGTTTTCACACAGTTATAGACTGCATAGAGATTTATCAACCTAAAAAAAGTCAAAAGATGTATTTATATTCATTAACATAAGGTTGATATCTATCGGAGACAGCTCAATAATTTAAATGCTAAGGATATACTGATATATAGACACGTAAGGAGCTATACCAATGGCATATAATATTCATAAATGTTTTCAAAAAGAGACACATATCTTTACAATAAGCCTTATTTATGTTTATTTATTTGGCTCTCAAAAATGTTGGTGTCGAGAGTCTTGTTGAAAGATGGCATATGCCCTGTGAGATATTTTAATTCAGTATTATACAATAAACATCTTGTTCGTAAACACATCTTCCAATTGAAACATACTACCTTATTACTAACTTTTATTTTTCATTCTTAATTTATCAAACTCAATAAATACCTATAGAATAAAACAGTAAAATCAGTATTTTGCTCTAAAATAAATCCAACAGTACATGAACTGTCAATATTCAGAGATATCTAGTAAATATGTTTTTGTTATCGGGAATGTTGAAATATGGTAAAACCAAGAAAATCATTATGGTCAAGAAATTATTACATGGCATACATTTCTTGAAAGCAGCCTAATCAATAACAGACATGTCACGCAATTAGAGCAATTTTACTATTATGTAACTTACGCTTGTGCATATAAGTATATAGATTAGCTATTAGTTCAGCCAAACCTATCACTGTTATATTTACAAACACGCATGTAAGATACAAGAGACATTTAAGCCAATGTAAAAGCACAATTAAATTTTATAATTCTGCAAAATAAGTGAAATAAATAAAGAGATCAAAACAAATGAAAAGTAGATATTATTCAAGTTCATGAATAACATTTGAGACTTTAACAAGACAGATCCGAGAAGGGTTGTTGATATTATGATCCCTTATATCGAACTTTTTTTAACGGACCGAACAAAGTAAATTATTGAAACTTTTGTATTTAATAATAAAGAAGGTAATGTAGACAAAAAACCAGTAAACAAAACTGTATCTGCATAACTGCATAAATAAACTATTTTCTAGATACTACAGTTTGTGATGATTCAAACAACCACTTCTGCCATCAATCTATGTACAAACATGTCATGGAATTTTAGCATAACGTCTCGTTTTCGCGCACCATGTGTAATTTCTTCCATTCTGCAGGTATTGAAAGTAAATACATCTTTCAAGGAGCAGCT
The DNA here is from genome assembly GCA_017311375.1 of Mytilus coruscus. Lineage (NCBI taxonomy): Eukaryota > Metazoa > Mollusca > Bivalvia > Mytilida > Mytilidae > Mytilus > Mytilus coruscus. The sequence goes on from CM029598.1 coordinate 16,028,650, forward strand.
AAAATAGTTACATGTTGTAAGTGTTGTAAACGATTATACGTACCTTATGACAGCCGTACGGATTATGATATAATCATGTATCAACGCTATTTATTGTATCAGTGTTTGATATTTCAGAATCATGATAATGTGTGCATACCGTGAAGCAATTAACAAATTGCACTGCATTTTTGGAACGACGAATTTATTAATCAAAGCATCATTTTACGAACAGTTGTGATGTAAAATTTACAAACCGACACATGACTTTTTAATTTGTTCTGTGTTTTCCATATCTATTTATTGCTTTTATAGCTAGTATGCGGTACGGATTTGCCTATTTTCTATGTTCAAATAGAGTTTCTCAATTTAGAGAAGGATGAATGAAGGAAATGCATTTATTGAAGAAGACTTGGATAACTGCAAATGGGATAGTGATTAAAAATCAAAAGCAGACATATGGATATGACAAGAACGATATGCAAATGACACAGCTATCCGCGTCATGCTTGTATGCAACGTTAGTTCACAATATGACCTTCAACAATGAGTAAAACCAATAATATTTTTGGCAATTTTAAAATACCCGACATGTTAACATTAACCAGTGATGACAAAATATGAAACAAAAAAACCCCAACAAAATATGACACCCATTAACAAACAACAACCATTCAATTACAAACACCTGACTTACACGGGAAAGACACATACATAATGTGGTGAGGTTAAACATGTTCTAACTGTCAATTCTTTTTCTCACTTTGGAAGGATTGGTTTTGCTCATTGTTGAGGGATGTTAAATGACCTATAGTCATTTGAACCCTGGTTAGTATTTTTCTCATTAACAATCATACCACATCTAATTATATTAAATTAACAGGTAGCACGAAATCCAATTAAAATAAAGACAAGTGGCATAAAGTATGAATCTAAGAATGACTGAAAGCTAGATCAAAGCCAGTTAAAACTAATAAATGAGTTATGTTACCCCAGACTTAACTATTAAGTAGATTTCATCCAACTGATTTGTTGTGAAGACGTCATACATAGTCGTATTGTTGGAGGCCGTACGGTGACCTATAGTTGTTAATTTCTCTGTCAGTTGGTCTCTTGTGGAGAGTTGTCTCATTCGCAATCATATCACATCTTCTTGTTTTTATATTAAAAAAGCATGCCATCGTGATATTTCACAATATATATGTACATAGTTTCGACAAGATTAAGGACCAACATTGTGAACATATAGATATAAGAAGATGCGGTATGAGTGCCAATGAGATAACTCTCCATCCAAGTCACAACTTGTAGAAGTAAACCGTTATAGATCAAAGTACGGCCTTCAACACAAAGCCTTGGCTCACACCGAACAGCAAGCTATAAATGGCCCCAAAAATGACTAGTGTAAAACCATTCAAACAGGAAAAAAACGGTCTAATCTATATAAAAAACGAGAAACGAGAAACACTTATGAACCACATCAACAAACGATAACCACTGAATATCAGGTTCCTGACTTAGGGCAGGTGCAAACAAATGCAGCAGGTTTAAACGTTTTAATAGGCGCCAACCTTCACCCTGCCTGAAACAATAGTGTAACATCACAACATAGAAAGACACACTATTAAATATCAATTGAAATAGCTTAACTCAATCAAAAGACATATTAACAAAAACAAGTGAACATATTTCTTGTGTATTACCTTAACTTCTTTCCCATAAACACATAGGCTTAAATAAAACAAAACAATATATTCATATTGCCGATAACCCAGACAGCTTGAAGGACACCGGATTTTAATAAATTAACGAATATAACTCATAAGCATAAATACATAAATAAATCATTACAATTATAAATGATGACAGAATGCTGGTATACTGTATTTTTAAGTTGAATACCAACTAATGACAAAGTCTCTATCATCGACAACCCCACCGACTAGGAACAACCAACTAAAATGAGTTAACTCGATCAACCTACATTTAAAACTAAATATATAGTGGAAAAAAGTTGAAAACCTGTGTCCAAAACCCAATGCTCGGAAGACCGTCTCAAGAGGTATACTTGGACAGTATAAAAAGAAAAATATGTACAACCAAGTCTTAATTGAAAACAAATATGTATATATATATATATATATATATATATAATTATTCGAAACACAACACAACTGATAATGTGCAAAAATATGAATTAAAACTAAAAATATTACATATCTGAAATATGTAAAAATAAACTTGACACTACGACTGTTGGGTAGAAAGTGAAGGCTTTCAAAATATTTTCTCGCACATGAAAATGTTCAGGCGACTAAATTAGAAAATTCATACGCATCGTTAATACAAATGTTTCCCGCTATTCTTTGAAACGCGGGAAAATTTAATTATATTCCAAACAAAACTTTTTTGTGTCATTGTCATATGTTTCATCATAGAGGTTAATAACAATCTGTTTAATTGTAATATGTGATCTAGTTGAAAGACAGATCAGTTGTAGAACACTTACTAGTTGCCGAGATAAATAAATATTTGGCAGTATGTATGTGTATTTAAAGTAGTCAGTGAATATTTGGGATCTTCAAATCTTCACGGGAAGCCTCAAGAGATAGTTTACTTTTACACTGTATGTAGAGTGCACGGCCTTGACAGAAGATGTTTGCATTTCATTCATAGGAATTTCCGTATCGTATTTATGTCAAACCACCAAATCGTCCTTTTAACATTGATATGATATATGACATATCTAAAACAAATATCTGCTTTTCATCATTTATATTGAACAGCTAGACCTGGTTAATAAAAGAAAACGCGCTGGTTCTTAAAGAGTACAGTTCCCTAAAAACGTAAACATACAAATCAGTAATTTTCTTATTTTGTTATTGTAAATGGAAGAGAATACGCTTTTTAGGAAAGGTTTATTGTTTTTATTGTAGAAAAATTATATTGAAAAACTGACGGAATAATTTATATTTGAAAACTGCAAACCCCTATTTGTGCGGAGGTCACTTTATAAATTCAACTACACAACATTTTTCTAGTTCTTTGCAAATTGTTTAGATGTTCTAGATGTTTCAAAAGGGGAAAAGGACTACGGAATAATTTCAAACTATTTTAAGAGAACGTGCAATTTAAGCACTTGTTCTCGTGCAATTACCATTATTACATCTCTTTGTATTGCAAGCAGTACACAGTACACTCGTATTTACAATCTTAAGATAAAAAAGATAAACAAACCAAGTTCAGGTCAGTTTTAACAAAATTGTCTTGGTGAACATGTTCTAAACCAGGTGCCTAAGTTTTAGAACACAAGTTGGATGTATCGTTTGTCATAGTTGGTTTTAGTTTATATTTGTTGTAAACACGAGGCCATTGATTTTTGGTATTGTATTAATTCATATTTTTTCGTCTAAGAGTTTTTTGTGGCAATTTATACGGTATAGGAGCTTAAAATGTCGGAAGGCCTTTTGGCGAATTGTATTTCTCAAATCTTTGAGACATTACTAGATAACGGAATCATTGCAAATTACACCACATTTACTACTCATAACGAATCATACCAAATTTAGTTATTTTTTTACAATTCTCGTACTAACGTATAAAACCATGTGACTTTTATCAATGTTCCATATTCTGAACTTCAAGAGACAAACCAAAAAAAAAAGGAGACAAAACAACTAATAGAAGCAAAAAAAAACAATGCTAACAAGAAGGAAATATGTTTTTTTTATTGATAGCAGATTTTTAATGATGTATGGATGAGAGATAGTCGATATTACTAAGAGAAACTACCATGCTCATGTTACTGCTGACGACTTGTCCACTATTCGTGAAAGGCAACCTCCCTAAAGAAGTGTTCCACGAAAAATTAAAAGAAACAAGTGTTATACTTTCATAATACGTTCAATCATAAAGATGATTTAGTATCTCTTTGCAACAAAAATGCATCATATTGAACTTGAAATAAAGTTTACCGTGTACACCACATATGTTGTGAAGTCTGCCTCACAAATTTACGATAAGGTTCTGTTGAGAACGAACCTTTACAACGAAAGAGATTATTCAACTTAACTGTTGTTAACTTTTCATTTCTCTGTAGATGTAGATCGGACTGCATATGGAGTGTGCATCTCCAAATTGTTGCAGTTTTCAATTTCACCAAAACGAAAGCGCTTTTTACCATATGTTCACAATAGTAAAAATGAAATTGCTCCTTCGACTTTTTACAGAAAACCATGTTCCGGTTGAACGTATTGATATTGCATGAACACAAGCCATGATAAGTGATACGTTCTTCTTGTCGTTATTATAATGACGTCCTCAATTTTGGCAACACATAATGCGGCTTTTTATCAATGTTTGTCGTGTCATTGACAAAATTTCGGATCCAACTAGAGATAATTACCACTATTTTTATGGATTTTTATGTTTCTTTATCCTTAATGCACATTACATTATCTTGTTGACTAATTCATTTTGGAAATGGGTTTTAAATCATTACTTTGCATCCACCTTGATATCTTTTATTTTACTGTTATGTAAAAAGGTACCTGGAAAGTTGGACTATAATTTAGCATCTCTGTTAGGTTACTTTTAATTGTTAAATAATCACCAAAGTGACAACAGTCAAAAGCATCTGTTATATTTCAGTAATACCGTATTGATATATTCATAAATGGAAAAATTGAAGCAAAAGTAGCTTATATTGAACATTTAAAAATTCATTTGGAATACACCAACCAGTTAAAAAATGTCCGTGAGCAGAGTCCTTGACAGCTTCTGATATACTTGCTTCAGCAGCCATTTGAATCCAAAATAAGTCATTGGTAGAATATAAGACACGATTAACGTCAGTCCAGACGACTTTCAAATGTCGTAACATATAAGATTATCAACCCAACATATGTGTAAAATATATCTCTCATCAGTTTAAACACAAATAAATCATTACTGTCACAAAATGCGTTATGGTGATTGTAAAATAAAAATAACAACTAATAAATTGCGTGCGCCAGATTAGCTTTCTGCATTCACCACCAGGAACGCTAACGATGGTTTAGTACAAAGATTTAAGTTTTTTTATAATTTTGCTTGACGATTTTTTGGATACAGAGCATGACTCTGTCATTTATAATGTCTATATAATTTAACATGCTCACGCGTTATCAAGTATGATTCAAAGGCAAATAGGGCAGATGATAGGTTACAGTTTACTACTTCATAAGAAATGACTTGTTGAAAAGTAAAAGAATTAGTTACCGTATCGATCTAGAAGTGAAACTAATGTTTCTTATTTCACTTGGAAAACGTTCGTATGCTTCACAATTATTAGTTCCAATTTGATTAAAAACCTATTCTGCAATGATATATTTAAAATTTGAACCTTTATAATGTGATTTCCGTTAATCTCAATTATGCAATGAGGCTTTTGTAACTGTATAGTCGACGCGAATTTCAGCTAACAGAGGTATGGTAAAACAAGTTGAACGGATTGACTTCATAATATGTGTATGCATGAAATTTTTCGTTAAATTTTGTGACGAAAAAGGAATGACTAATATGAACATAAAAACTTGGTTTTCCGAAAGGACAATTTTTCAGATTATCAGTTTTAAAATAGCATTTATCCTTTTCATAATATGAAAGTATTATAACAGTCATGTACTCGTATGTAAATTTTGTGTTGTATTGTGTAAAACAGTTCATGTAGATCTGTTTTAAAAGTTTTTAAAGTAAGGACCTGTTAACCGAAACTTTATGGTTATTTTAATATGTAGTTAAAATTAGCATTAGATACTAGATAATAACAGGTTTTGTCGATGTTAAGGTCATGAAAGGAAGGTCTTGTATCGATTCTAATATTTCCAATTTGCATCCTAGAAATTATTAATCACTGATGAAGAATTGAGTAATGATAATAGTACCTCATTTCCTTATTTTCAGATTTTTTTATTTATAAAATTGTGTCCAATAAATATGAGATAATACTTACAAAATATAAGACACATTCATTCTTGAATACTAAAGCTCAACTATTGATTATAACTTATACATTATAACGATATACATTTTATAACTCGGGTACAAACTGCGAGTAACACATGACACTCCGGATAAAAAAAATCGAAAACAATAATTGAGGGTAATTCCAGAGCTTCGGAGTTCAATCACGGTTGTAAGTTTTGGTCTTGTTGCATGATTCCTTCTTGCTTTTACTGGTTTTTTTTGTTTTCTTTTAGCGTTTTGTTAAGAAAGCTTGTATGAACTTCCCTCATTTTGGATAAATCTTTGAGTTCGGAGATTTTGATAATACATTTTTCATCTGTCTTCAGTTTGACCATGCTTTTATGTTTGTCAGGAAATTATCTTCTTTTATTAGTATTTTCATGTTTTTTTTTATCCAGTGTCATCTATCTGGTTAATAATAATTACTTCTTACAAGCATAAAGCTATAAACAAAATCAATTTCCCTACTATTCATAATCAACTTTCTTATATACTTTAATGATTTAGAGAGTACATTCTGCAACGTGCTTATTTTGTGTAGTTTTAATCTGGTATTTCGTTTATGCAATGCCAATTCTAGTAAAAAAAATGTATGCCTTATTCCTGTACTAAGCAAATATCTTCTCTATGTATCCTGTTTCTACTATAAACGGTCCTCTTCGTGGTCAACGTTCAGTAATATCACTTCTTTTTAAATGAAAGCCACCACATGAGACTTCTAAAACTACACCTTAAGCGTTTACCTAAAAAAGAATGTTAAATAAACTGTATGCCTTTATTCGTGGGGAAATATGAATCAAATGTAAGCTCTAAGAATCAAAATAATCGAGTTCATAAGAAAGTTTATCGGCTTCCGGTGTTGAATTTATTAAGTAACATTAAACGGTAGCAATGGCACTGTTTATGCTAAACATGTTAATTTGAACCAATAGTGTGTCTCTTCAGTGTTGCTCGCAGCTAATACAAACCATCAAATACAATTATCACCGTACAAACAACACATGTATCGACACATCTGGACAGATATATAATATACTCATATATCGGCATTACTCCTGAACACAAAATTAATAGATTGTTGTATTTATCTGTACATGTTTTTGTTATAAGTCAGGTATATTTGATGAGGTTTTTAACCTTGGTTATAAGAATGCTGTTGTAAGCCTGTTATCTTTGATGCGGTTTTATTTCTTGTACACTTTACGTCGTTCATTTCCTGCATATTTGTGTACTGAATCGTTTCTTATAATGATTTGACACCTTTGTAATTAGAATAATCGCTGACGATATGTAAACGTTTTATACATACATATCCAAGGAACGAAGACATGTATTTAAATATGTTGTCTGCTCTACGGAAACCTTTTCCAATCTCTTTTTATCCAGTTCCAAGACCTCATGAAGTCACAGTATAAGGAACAATACGATTGCGTAAATTTTTGAAAGAAAATCAGTATCTCAAGGAGCATATATAACTAAAGTTTTGAACAAAATTGTGGATTTGGTTAACGATTTCCTCTTATACATTTTTAGATGAAATCCATTAAAAAAAATCAAATGTGAAGTTTTTAAATATTTTTTATGCATTGATGAGTAGACCATACTGTTCAGATTAAGTTATAATATTGTTAGAACCTCAAAAGTTGTGATTCTGAAAATGTAAATAAAGATTGAAAGAGTTTTTGAAAATTGCCGTGAGAGGAAATAAATCCTAACTCTTAACGACGAAAATTGTATATGTCTAGAGTTCGAATTTTGCTAAGGAGAATAAACGCTGTCAAACTTAACAATTAATTGATAAACAATGTTGGGCTGAACTTATTACCCAAAGCAATATATATTAAATAAAAGCCACTTATAGTCGCTCTTTCAACTGACAGTTGGAGAATTGTAGTGTCCTTACAAGTTACACTATTTAACTAATTTTGATCTGAAACAGTAATTTAAATTGGAACAGCTCTTAAAAGACTTCACAACAAATTATGATGTCCTTTTCAGTTTTTCAGTCAATTTGCAAACTTACCAACTGCGGTAAATACAGTACAGTTAAGACAATTCGCTTGTAGTCAATTAATATTTATTCAATCTATGTTCAGAATTTACTATAGGTTATATATACCTGTAGATATCGACAACATACTGAATTAAAAAAACTTCTGAACAGTACTGAATTGACTGTAAGTGAAGTGTTTTAACAGTACCGAATTTACGAAAGTGGATAATTCTGAAAAAAATACTGAAAGACTGAACATGACTTCAAACTTTTAAGATGACGTAAAGATCAACGTTTAAGACTCAAATCCATTTACTAGTGTAAAGAATTTTATATAAATATTTTAAGTTAGTTCACAAAAACATATATTTTCGTTGTCAATCTAAATTATCCCTTAAAACACCAGAAGATCCACGGCTCGTTTAGTTTTTGTCGCATTGAAGTATCTAATTTATTTCGTTTTTCAACTGATAATAGCATTGTAGTTTGTTTACAATATTAAATACCTGCACTTATAGGGGATTAATATTTCAAACAGTATGTGTGAACATAAACCAGTAATTTACTTATTAAGATAGCATGGAAGCACGTATTGAATCTAATGTTTTTAAATAATATGAAGTTGAATCGGTGTGTAATTACAATACAGAATAAACATACTTCTGATACACCAAGTGCAGAGAAAAAAGTGTGCATGTACAATATTGCAATATACAAAATATATGTCGATGGATATTATGAAATTAAAATATCACGACTCTGTAAAGACAGAATCAACTATTTTAATAAACTCCACTGTAAAAGCGAGCAAATCAACGATATTTCATTTGAAAACAAAAGTGCAGACTACTTTGTTGATGATACCCGTGGGATGAAATGTCCGCGATAAGGTGTATCAGTAATACCAAGCTTATAATTTTGTTCGCCAGACGCTCGTTTCATCTACATAACACCCAGCACTGACGCTCGAAACAAGGATAAAATAGTACACCAAAATATGATGAGAAAACTAAATTGACACTTTATTAATATCATGCGCACTAAACACCTTTCTTGATTTATCTACATTTTACTTGGATTTGGATTTATGAAATTTGAACGTCGGTAAACTTGTGAAGGTTGTTGACGAACCTTTTTGTTTTTGTGGGAAAGGGGTGGGGCTGCTGTCGATTTCTTTCATTGTCTTCTTAGCTACATGTACGGTAAACTGTGCTAAACGGTAAATAAAAAGTTCAAACTCAAACTGAAAACATTTGGATACGTACACGTACTCAATCATCGTGTGAAGTAATTTTATGATATTTATTAAACTGACACATATGTAACAACGGAACATGACCATATCAGTTTCAAACAAAATAAGCGAAATCATTAGTGCTGTGTGGTTTCGACAGATAACGTAAAAAAATCATTATTCAAAACTCAGTGCACTTTCATTTATTGTTCATGGTTACTAGCAATCACAGTTTGATCTGAACAGCTTTTAAAAAACTGAACATTAACTTATTTATGCATTTCAGTTGTTCAGTCAATTTTCAAGAGGTGAAGTTGAAATCATCCCTTGGTAAATTTTACGGACGCTATCACAAATTATTGACCGTTATGGAATATCTGTTTCACAGATGACAACGGATATTTTCCAATTGTCGTATCTTCAATCCTATCCCCTCACCCCCGAATATAACCTACTGAATTAGACTTATCACCTTTTCTTTTACTAACTTGAGCATCATGATGGGTGCCACATATAGAGCGAAATCTGTTTTCTCCTCCGGAGCACCTAAGATCACGCCAGTTTGTAATGGGGTTCGTGTTGTTCATTCTTTATGTTTCTCTGTTGTGTTTTGTTCACTATTGTTTGTCTGTTTGTATTTTCTGTTTTAGCCATGGCGTTGTCAAAATGACCGTTTCAGACTTAAATATATTTACTAGTGGATGTCAATATGAGTGAGTCGTTAGCGAAAAAATAGATCGTTGTCCAAGGGTGTGTCCAACTTAAACCTTGGAAACTAATTAAAGATCAAATACTATAACTAGTAAAATATGATTATACATAGTACAGACTAATGTAAATCAATAAATACCTGCAATATTATCATAACCAACCAGACAAAATGCAACATCTATGCTTTGTTCAAAATAAATTTGAATCTCTTTCTTTGAATTATAGATAAAAGTAAACTTTTGATCGCATATTCTTTTCCATTTACGAAGACTTTTGTGCGTAGAACTAACTGCGTGTAGACATGTCCTTGCACGCATTAACCTAGACCGAGTTATGGGTAAATAACATCACTGCATCGGGTTTTAACTTGGGAAAATCAAAAGGTATGGGAGTAAACCCAGACAGAAAAGCTAGGCGGATGCAGCTTGTAAGCAATGTCAGACAATCGTCTATGAAAAGAAAACCCAGACAGCAAAACTCAATCCTGCAGGTTGTTAGTTTTTCTCATTGCTTATTACTAAAAATAGTAAACATAGATGATTACGGAAACCCAAGATGTCCGGACTTAAAATGCCGACCGATAGGTAAAATGAGGTGAGTTGAACTTTATCTGAACATCAAAATATGATATATGTATCATTTATAATTTAGAAATACAGTCCATGAAAAACGTGAAATTAGTCCCTAATAACATTTATGTTTCCAATTGTACTACACCAGATGTGCATTTCGACAATACATGTCTATTAACTGATACTCGAGGCCTAACTATTTGAAAATCCCAAAAATATTTTAAAATTGAAGAGCTGATAAAACTCAAATGGACAAAAGGCATGGCAAAAATCGGGCAAGTAATCAGAGCTTTGCTGTTGGGAGATATATTCCTTAAATGTATAGAATGTACATAAGATAAGCAAAAACTATGAATATTAGTTTTGATATTATTTCATAATTCCGTCGCCCGAATTATGATTATAAATCATACATTGTGTTGCGAAAATACATAGTGCCACTGGACTTCCTCTAAATTAAATTTGTCTTGATATGATACATCGTTACAAAAAGGGTAGATAAACGACAAAGTAATAATAAAGTCATGACCGAGTCACGCTGTAGAAATTATTTTTTATAATGTTTTATAAAAAATTACTCTGATATGATTTCTGCAGCAAATACGAAATATGTGTAGATAAGTAGATCGAGAAGTGTTAGGTACGTTTCAAAAGTTGCATGCGAAACTAAATAAAGAGAATATTAAATAAACCATAAGGTTTTGCTTATTAAATTAGCAGCGATTAAATAAACACTGTCTTTGGATTTTTACCAAATTACTGAAAAAAATAAAAAGACGATCAAATTCAGTAGAACGTTAATCGTTTCGGGCCACTTGTCCAGAATAATAATTAACTATTACAATATCTTCTTCAGTAAGCAATTTTGCATTCTATTCTTTAATATTTATGACGTTTAAATATTAAAAAAATAAATGCATTGATGCATTAAAAATGATATCTAATGACATCCACACGGAAAGATGTTACCTTCTGGTAGTGAATATTTCGGTGTTTTTTGCGTGAGCCTTTATATAGACAAGATAGAGAAGTTGTAAATTCCCAAATTAGTCATTGTCAAAATTTACGAAAAAAAGTTTCATACTGTCTAAATATACCTACATTTAACATCCTCATTAGTATGCTTAATGGCTAGATTAAACGGAAGGTGCATTCACATATTCAGTGTATGTTCTGTGGTAATTCATTACTTATTATCTATAAGCAAAATCATTGTTACAAAATAAACAAATCACAGACAGGATGAACACAGTCGTTACGGTGAATTGACTTATAAAATAAAGCTTCTCCTTTATTATGAATTATTTCCGTTTTTTTTTTTTTTTTTTTTTTTTTTTTTATGGTTGATTGCGCCATTTGTATGTTCTCTTTTTAGAATGAATTGATTTTTATTATTTGCCCAATCAACTATACATTTTGAAATGACAAATCATGAAAGACAGGTTGGAGGAAACTGGCTGAGTGAGTGTAATTCGAATTTTTTAAAAGGAAGGCGTCAGCAACTTTTTGGATAGTGCTTGAATAGTTCTCGATCATACAAGTGTTGCTTTCATTTTATACTTTATAGATATGACTACTAAAACATATAATCTGCTGACGAGTTTTACAACGCTAAAATCACTTATTATATGATGTAATGAGACTTATATTGCATTGAGATTCTAACGATACTTCCTTTCCCAGTAATGTTGCTAAAGTTCGATGGTATAATCTGGGTTCTTGCATAAATAAAGCATTACCGCCATGATATATTAGATTTTGTTTAAGGTGATGTTAAACACTTAGATACTTGCATCACGGTGATAAATTTCCAAACTAACTTTATGATATATCAGATAAAAATTAAGATGTGCCAATGAAACAACTATCCAGCATGGAACCAATAATATGTTGTGATCATATATTGTCTCACCTTGACGGAGTCAAAAATGGAGACATAGGTATGCTGTTTCCGGCGTCGGCGGCGGCAACGGCGTCAACAATGTATTAGTTTGTGATTGGGTCTAGTTTAAGGTGAACCACTAGTGGTTGGTCCATGATATTTGGTATGCAGTTGTATTAGCACTGGCACATCTCATTTCCATGAAGATAATTTGGATCCGCCCCCTCAGTCATTGTCTATTGACTTTAAAACTTTTGCTTAGTTTACATGTATTAGTTCGTGATTAGGTCACTTCAAGGGTAACCACTAGTGGTAAGTCAATGATATTTGGTATGCAGTTGTATAAGCATTGGCATATCTCATTTCCATGGAGAATATTTGGTCCCGCCACCGCAGTCATGGTCTATTGACTTTGAAAATTTTACTTAGTTTACATGTATTAGTTTGTGATTGGATCAGTTTAAGATGAACCGTTTATATTAAGTCAATGATATTTGGTATGCAAATTTATTGGCATTTGCAAGTCTTGTTTCCATGGAGATTATATAGCCCCACCCCCTTATCATGGTTCATTGACTTTGAAACTTTTACATAGTTTACAAGTCAATGTTTGTGTTTAGGTTTGTTGAAAGGGAACGACTTATGATAAGTCTATGGTATCTGGTATGCAGTTGTACTAGCATTAGCACATCTTATTTCCATGGAGATTGTTTTGCCATGTACCTTCAGTCATGGTTCATTGACTTTGAATATTTGCATAACTTACATGTTAAAGTATTGCTGTTTTAATTTCAACATTTGCATTATCAAAAGTACAAATAGGCGAGACATATCTCTGTGTTAACAGTTTATTTTCTTACACACATCATTAGATTCACATTCTCGTCACCCTGTATTTAATAGGACAACAAAGGAGTGAAAAGGAGACAACAACTAAATGATTCTCGAAAACCCTATATACCAGAGTCGAAAAATACCAAAGGGATATTCAAACTCATACGTGAAAAAACTACTGACACTTCCATGATTAAAAACGAGATACTATCATAAGACAAACAACAGTACATAAAACACAACATAAAATTGCATACTGTGTTCATATCTTTATTGAAATATTCCAAAGAGAAAAGATTGTTTAAGGTGGTTGTTTCATATTATATTTAAATATAAAAATATGTCTATATATAAGTATCATATATTATGACGTATTGACTGCCTTTAAATGCATGCAGACTGTATATCACCATTTATTAGATATAGGAAGAAGTGGCGTGAGTGCCAATGAGACAACTCTCCATCCAAATAACAATCTATAAAAGTAAACCATTATAGGTCAATGTACGGCCTTCAACACGGAGCCTTGGCTCACACCGAACAACAAGCTATAAAGGGCCCCAAAATTACTAGTGTAAAACCATTCAAACGGAAAACCAACGGTCTAGTCTATATAAAAACGAGAAACGAGAAACACGTATAAATTACATAAACAAACGACAACTACTGTACATCAGATTCCTGACTTAGGACAGGTGCAAACATTTGCAGCGAGATTAAACGTTTTAATGGTACCAAACCTTCTCCCTTTTCTGAAACAATAGTATAACATCACAACATAGAAAACACACGATAAAATATCAATTGGAAGGCTTAACTCAATCAAAAAACGTAAATTAACACACTATGAACGAATAAATTCGATCTGTGATACCTGAAAGTAAATACATAGTTAATAAAATATTAGGGACAAACATTCAAGGCCAAAAAGCAAACAAACAAGTCCAAACAAAGCCATGGCAAGACACCACCGCGAAATATTTAACCCTTAGAAAATAATCACTTTTGAAAAAAACGGTTTTCATAATATATACAGGTAATGGAAAAATAACTTTGTCGTTTTAGGTATACTACTTCTGTCTATATAAAATCTTCCTATAATAAGGAATACCAAGAAAGGTCTGTCATATAAATACCTAATTTAACACTAGATACATAAGGGGTGAATATCAACATAAAAACTTCCATGTACAGATTTAAAGAGAATAATCTTGATGTTCATACAAATGTAGTATGAAGAAGTGAAAATTAGTAGATATTCCAAATAATCAAAGCTGGTATACAGACAAGATCCATATTAATATAAAATAACAAAAAAGTATTAAAAATGGTATCAACAGGTCGAATTAACAAGAAAGTACGATTTGAGAGTACTCGCAGTTACTGACAGCTAGTTAAAAGCCAAAACAATTAATAATAAAAATCATGCATCAGAGACTAAAATCAACTAAAACAAATCCCAGGGATTTAGTAGTTTAACGTCATGAACAGTCAGAGAAGACATGACTTGTGCAATGCCAAAAATAAATGTATCGACAGGTAGTAGGATAGTGAGGAGCTACTTTAGAGATAAAATTAACGTGTGTGTCTCTAAACATCCCGCCTCAAAAGAAGATACAATTTAGTTATGTTTTAATTTGCTAATGACAAAATCGATATTAGTGCCAATGTAAACTATATTCAGAGATCTAATTACAATATTGGTACTATAACCCTTACTTATAAGTTTGTTTAAAGGTTCGATGAGTTTACACGGATCATATAGTGATTTCCTCGCTTTAAGTACAATATTACCGTAAAATTTAGGATGTGAAATACCAAATTTAATAAGTTTTTCTACAGGTACAGCCAAATTTATTAATCAAATCTTTGTATCTTTGAAAGAATTTAGTAAAAGTTTTAAGTAAATTATGGTATCGAAATCCCTGACACAATAATTTCCCAGTGATGCATTGATTACGTTCGTTAAAATCTATGACATCAGAACACACACGGGCATACCGAACGAGTTGGGATATATAAACACCGTGTGATGGAGCCAAAGGCACATCGCCGTCTAAAAATGGAAAATTAACAATAGGAAATTAAAAATCGTCTCTTTTGTCGTAAATTTTAGTATGTAGTTTCCCGTTAGAAATTGAAATGTCTAAATCTAGAAAAGAGCAACTGCTGCTGTTTATGTTAGATTTAGTTAAAGTAAGTTCTTTTGGGTAAATTTCGGAAGTATATTTAGAGAACTCTGGATTATTTAACGAAAAGATAACGGTAGGTATTGTTGAATGTATCAACTAAATATAACAATGATGGGTCTTTACTGAGTTTGGTATTCGGCTACTACCTTTTGCTAATTACTTTCGTATATATGTGACAAAAATCTTACATATACATAGTGATCACATCTATAATTTCACAGGGTATGTAAATTGACACTTATTGGGCTATTACGATGTAAGCTTTTATTTTATCCACATGATCCAATAATCACATTTTTTATTACTTATTTTAGTATATTATCTTTATTATTAAACTGAGTCATAATTAGGGCACATGACAGTTTTCATATCTTAAATCCCACTTAACGAATAAAGTTCCGAACGTTTTTTTTTTTTTTTTGTTTTGGTTTTCTTTCCACTTTTTTTATTTATATATCAAGCGATGGTTATTTTTCTTGTTTCATATAAATTGTTGGGCATTGTGTGATCAATATTAAAATATTTGAATATTTGTAGATAAACATGAGGTGTATGATTGCTAACAGGACAATTAGGATAAATTCATAAAGTGGTATTGTCAGTTAAAATCTAGTCTATAATAATGTGCAGATCTTCCATGGCTCTTATAAAATGTGACAACATAAAAGAAACAAATGGTATCAGGTGAATAGTTATAACAAGCAATCACATTACATCTAGTTTTTATATAACAGGATTCTTTATTTTTTGACGATTGGAATACACATGTTTTAACCGGAAATACATTTTAATCTGATCTAAATCTTTAGCAGAAAGGATATACACCCTGTTGATTTACAGTGTTATGAATGTATTTTATGCCATTCCTTATAGACCACCTTTGAATGGAGATTGTATTTAATGTTTTCAGTTAATCCTCTACTACCTAGCTTCTATAATGTAATCAAAGCTTTAAGCTGAAGCCCGCCTCCGGGTGCGGAATTTTCTCACTGTGTTGAAGACCCTTTGGTAGCCTTGTGCTATGTTTTGCCCTTTAATCAGGTTGTTGTTTCTTTGACACATTCCCCTTTTCCATTCTCAATTTTATCTAATTTTGTTTATTTCGATAGTTCTGTACAATATTCTGGTTTAATTGAGTTAATATTTGCGCCAATTAATTGATGCGGAATTTGTAGTCAAAGTGGAATATGAAAAAAAAATTAGTTACGAGATGCGAAAGGTCTGATATTGAAGAAAAGTATAAAATATGTTTCTTTATCGGACTTCTCTATTACGAAATATGTGAATGATATGTGTAATTTCTTTCTCAAATTCATTCTTTAAGATGTTTATTAATAATAAAATAATAAAGTGTCAATACCAAATAAAACAAATAACCTTTAACACATTACTGTAAAAGTCTTATTTTTGTGTTTTACGGTCAACCAGACGATTATTAAATGACAAGTTAAAAGCATCTAGAATTAAATGAATATAAGAGTGGGTATTTCGTTAAACGCCAACGGGTGTTGGATATAATGTATGTTTACACTTGATCTGATACCGTAACTAGTCGAATCTTTTAACAAGTTATTTAAAACCAGTAACATAAATCGCTGTCTTATTTTTTACCTCAGCTCCTAGTTGTTACTTACTAGGTATTAGTTTAATGTCATATTTTGTTAAGACTTACTAGTAATTATATCAAATAAGACTTCTGTTAACCAAACCGCAATCTTTATCCATAAAAAGCTAACAGTATGCAAGTAGAAATGTATACCACCATTCACCATGTGAAATTGAAAAATAGTCTAAAAGAAATAATCCACAATGATTTTCTATATAAAAATGGTAGCATACGCTAAAAATCTATTACTTTTGGATACCATACGGAATATTTTGTTAATAGTGAACAAAGAGGTAAACATGCTACACAGAGGAACAAGTGATAAGTATGCTGGAGTCGCTTATTGACAACATATTTGTTGAATTTGGAGGTAGACTTTTTCAACAAGTTGCAGGCATTCCTATGGAAACGAACTGTGCGCCTCTACTTGCCGACCTCTTCTTACTTTCATATGAGTTGAGTTCCTTCAGGCAAGAAGATCAAAGAAGTCAGATAATTTAATTTCACATTCAGATATATTGAAAATGTTCTTTCCATGAACAATCCAAACTTTTCTGATTGGGTTCCATTAATATATCCTTTAGAACTAGAAATTAGAAAAATAACAGACACAGCTTCCTCCGCCTTAGACTTATACCTCAAATTTGACATAAGTGGTCATCTCAGAGCTTGCAGCTGCTACCCATACTTTATGTCCCCAGTGTCTGAGCAAAACGTTGATGAACCAGTTTTATTTCAAAGAACGTTTCGTCCATGTCTTAAGAAGTTCATCGGAAGATACCAAGACCTTGTTGACAAATATTCCTTATCAACTTTACAAATAATACATGATGGTCTTGCAATATATAAACTAGGTACATGTACTGACGTTGTTTATCATCTTAATTACGCGTTATGGTGTTCTTGTATTTGTTTTTAACTGTTTAGTCCATTTTTGGTAATATCCTTTTGGCGTGGATCGGTACTTATGCTTCCCGTTAATGTGTTCTTGTGCTGTGGCTATATTTTGTATTCTTATCTTATATTGTTGTCTATATGCCATTTTGCTTTGAGGACATATTTGTTTGTTTTTATAGTGATTAAGATTATAACACAATGTAGACTGCTGAACCCCTATTTTTGACATTTTTGACCTATTATGTCTGTTTGTTTCGTTCACACATTGTTTTCAATATAGTGGAATTTTATGCAACTGTCATACAAGTGAGAGGTTTAGCTAGCTATAAAACCAGGTTTAATCCACCATTTTCTACAACAGGAAATGTCTGGACCAAGTCAGGAATATGACAGTTGTTTTCTATTCGTTTGATGTGTTTGAAATTTTGATTTTGTCATTTGATAAAGGACTTTCCGATTTGAATTTTCCTTGGAGTTCAGTATTTTTGTTATTATACTTTTCAACGCTCTCATACTCATTTAAACGAATAGATATACCTTTTAAAATACGTGTATACGTGTCTACGGTTATAGGTAGAATGTTGATAATACTTTAATATTGTTCATAGACAAGATAGCGTACACTTTTTTTCTTTATTTAGATCAAGATTACAATACTATAACAAAAACACAGGTTTGACCATAATTTAGGTCAAAAATGAATGAAATTTTTATTTTGAAATATTAAAATGTATGGTTGTTTTTGTTTAGTAATTACGATTGACCGATAAAGTAACAATTGCAACAATTATAACTTTTGAAGACAGTACGAAAGGCAATCAAATTATTGTTATGTTTTTGTTGAAAAAAAAAATGTTTTTAAGTGTTTCTTAAAGTGAATCTTTGAAGACCTCTATGCAATTATCTTATTGCACTAGTTCGAACATGAAAGATTGTAAACCTCGAGTTAGGTCGAAATAAAGATATGGTGAAGTCCCGTTCGTCATTGTATAAAAATAGAAAATTATTATATTTTATATTTACATTCATGTCACATCCTCATTTAGTTTACCCAGAATGTTGAAGATACACGGAGACAGAAATCATTATAAACTGTTCTTCATGAATTGGTAGCTTCATTCAATAAGTTTGCATTGTAAATTTTATACAGAACATATAATTACAAACTTTAAGGTAAGCTTTAAACTAGCTGCAATTAAAGATTCAATTTGCAAACTAAAGTCTCGAAAACCTTTATAATATCTGCCTGATTTTTGTAGACATCTCCGGAAAATACGCATGTTTACTTATCTATTGAAACGATTTACTCTAAAAGAAAATGAGAGTGTTTTTTTTTTTTTTTTTTTTTTTTTTTTTTTTTTTTGTTTTTTTGTTCTTTTGCTTTTCCTTGTGTTTTTAGCCAAATACATGTAGTCAAGTAATATTGCATTTTAATAATACATTGTCTCCGTGAATAACAGGAGCAACAAAAGGTATAGACACATAATTATATTTAAAGATTTAAAGTCGAGGTTACATTATACTGAGTTTGATAGTTAAAACCTTATGAGTCATTTGGTCTCAAGTGGAGGATTGTCTTATTTTGCAATCATACCAAGTCTTCTTGTTTTTTTTATAATTTCTCTAATAATGGCCAAAAATTGCACAGATTATCAAATTTAACATGTCGTACTTTTTTATTATATACATGTACTGCTGCGTAGTTAATGATTTTATATCTTGATAAACCACCAGCTTGATTTAGTACATGCAATATTTGATTTTTTAAATGATGGTATTTGGTTTACAAAGAGCCTAATGAAAGTTGTGGTTTTGTTATCATTTAAATGTTTTGTCAGGTTAATTTATTACCAAACCACTATTATTGAAACACTTCAAAAATTAAATGTGCTATTTGAAAATTAAATGTGAAAATTTAAAGGTATACATTTATAGCTCTGGTGCCCCTTTAATTTTACTGATCGAAGTTACAGAATTGATTTATAATTGAAAGCTTAAGTTAAGACTATCGAGAAGGATTAACTGTCATAACAAGTTGTAACACAGTAACAAGATAGTGTTTTCTTTTGTTTGCGGTTTGATTTGCAACATAATGAATTGAATCAATGTATCAAATATACGGGTGTGCCCAAAAATAAAAATAATGAATGAGATTGTAATCGTGAAAAAAATTAGAGGTTATCTCGATAGGTGTTGGTGTTTTGTTTTGTAGCAAAAGGAAAATCAAAATCTATCAGATCAAATATAAAAGCATAGACAACAAACTTTAAAATGAAATAATAAAATTAGGTAAATAAGCTCCTTTCATAAAAAGAAAGTGACAAGATAGTATTTTCTTTTGTTTGCGGTTTGATTTGCAACATTATAAATTGAATTAATGTAACAAATATACGGATGTGTCCAAAAATAAAAATATGATGAATGAGTAATCGTGAAAACAAAATTGGAGGTTATCTAGATAAGTATTGTTGTTTTGTTCTGTTTATTTTGATACACCGATCGAGTATCAATTGTACTGTTATGATATTATTTAAATACAAGAAAGACAATGAAAATCATTTTGATAAAAAAGATTGTTGAAAATATCACTCATTTATCAATCAACGAAAATTATTTCATTTCTAGATTGTTGTAAAGACCACATGAATAGAATGTTGGCTTACATTACTATGATTGTATTCGTTGTCGATAAAGCATCTACGTCTGGTAAGAAAGTTTATTCATATTTTACATATATAAAATGGTAACGATATCCAACGGAGCTAAGTGGTTTAGTTTCAATACGGTTCATCAACAAGATAAGCGTCACATGTAAGGGACGCAAAATCCATACCACATTCATTATTCATATTGATTTCAAAATAAAATAATTAGTTAAGTACATCCGTTATCATAATGAAATGACATCGTAATTATTTTACTTAACGTTGACGCCAATACAAAAGAATTATAACAGGAATAACTACTTCCAAATGTAGTTATTGTGCCTGATATGTCTTAGCCATGCAAAAATACAGTTTCATATTTTGAACCGTAAGTATCCTTTTTTTTAAGGTCAAATAAGTATTTAAGTTCTGTTAAAATAAATGACTAGTGCATCCGTTTTGTGACTTTATGCACCTTCTTTTACCTCCATAACACCAATACAGGTTTAGATAATTTTCAATTTAAATTAATCTTCTATACCAAATTACTTTAAATCCGTCTCGTTAATTCAGGGAATACATTTTTTTTATAGATCGCATTCAAAAAGAAGTAGATTTATCTACGATTTTACAAATAGCTTTTAATAGGTAAGATTTCATTTGTCAAAATTGACTTTTTTTATATTGTCAGTTATAGCAATCCAATGCTTCATTATAGTATAAAATGTATAATGGTATTCAATGTGTGACTTCTCCTCTTGCTTCTAAAATATAAAAAAAGTGTCATATATTAGAGAAAAGTTGTTGTCTGAATATAGTCAGTTTATTATCCTTATTAAATATAATTATATATTTGTTTAGAATTTATGATAACATTCTCCCTTATCAAAAATCAAACAACTTTTCAGCTTCGTGGTATTTAACAACCTTGCCCGTAAGCTTTGGAAAAGACATAGTTTTACGGTGCACCATTGATGACATAAAGGACGGCAATGTATCACTACAACAAGCACAACGACAATGGACAGGAGGCCAAAACTACGACTTGCTGTGTATGAATGGTGAATGCTCAAATCCATATAAATATGAAATGTTAACACGAAATACCAGTAAAAATTTTGAGTTATTAATTCACAACTTTAGTGAATCAGATTTGGACTACCCGTACACGTGTTCCTGTGGATTTTATGATTTCACTAAGAAACTTTCTATCGAACCAGATCATATTATGTGTAAGTACATGTAAGTTATAAAAGATGTACATAATTTTCTGAGTTTTACAACATCATTTATTCTTTTTAGATTTAATAAAAATAAAACGAGGCAGAAAATCAAAGTGTATCAGTATTGATAACAAACTTTAAAATGTCTCAACTACTTTAATTAAAATATTGTTGTAATTTTCATTCATTTTTCAACGTCACACACATGAGACAAAGGTTAGGCTCAATGATATTGAGCCGTATAGTAATGACTCTGGAAACATCAAGCAGGTAAATAGGCATTTCCCATTGTTTAAATAGTTGACTTATTGCATCTTCAACATATAACATTGTAAGGATATACCTTTTATGTTGACTGCTGTTAATTTCTCTTGTAGCTTTACCAGCTATTGCAAAAACAGTAAAAGATAGAAACCATACCAACAATGACTACATGGAAATAAAAATTATGCTTGATAAGGTGAACCCTGTTCCGAACTGCTCAGCATTATTTAAGGTGAGAAGGCAAAAACTACTTTATGTTATTTTTTTTTTTTTTTGTTTTTTTTTTTTTTTTTTTGTCTCAATTACATTCCGAAAAACAGTTTTCATTAAGCAGACAAATAAAACAAAATTAAATACATTGCCGTATTGTACCATGCTCTTATTAAAGCAATTTTAAAATGCATTCAAATAGGTCGGATACGCGATATATATTGAATATGCATAAACAAATTATTGTCAAACGAAACGTTACTCAAAAGAGACTTTCTTCTTTTTTCAGGGTCAGTTTATCAATAAAACAAAAGTTGCTGTTATGAAATGGTACACATATTATTCTGATGTTAAGGTGATTTATGATTTTCCAGTAGACGATGTCGGTTGTGAAGGTAGACTGCAAATTCTTTGCACATTTGTGTATCGTAATGTTACCATATTTGACGAATACTTAGATATATGTCAAGGTGAGTTTATTTTATTTTTCTTTATTTGTCTGATTCGATGTTTTCCTTCTGTTTTTGTTTTGAATTGCATCGTAGTGGTTCATTTAGTAATTGTTCAGTGCGAAACTGAGGGTGTATCACGTATCGTACAAACTACAAACTTCGGCAAAAAGTAACCTGCTTTAAATAACAGGATTTCATTACTCCGACACTATAATTAGATTTGAAGGACAGTGTAACTTCCTTCACAGATAAAACAGATTTATTCTTGGCGATCATAGCAGTAAAAAAAAAGAGAACATATTCAAAATTTGTGTTATTGTATCTCCGTTTAACAAAACAAAATTATACTTCATAATTTTATATTCTGTATTCCTTTCTCACAGTGTACATACTTAATGGGTCATGAAACACATATTTTGAGAGTGCTTTTACTGTATATCGTTATACATGTATATACACAAGAAACGATATTTTTGTCACACTTGCTGTTCATTTGATTACATTTCAGAACGCGATTTTGTATTAAGCTGTATTCACATTTACTGCGTAATACAATGCAGTTCGTGAAATAGTGCAATTTATCGTTTCATTGTGACCTATTAAAGTACACAAGTACAGTGTGATGCAGTCTAGTGTGTAAACGGGCGCAAAATGTTAATTTGGCAATCCCTCACGTGCACACCATGTAAAATTCCCGTTTTCTTTGCGTTTACTTCAATACTTTAGTAGACGTAAAATGTTCACCCTATTTAGTTTCAATGAACCTTCGAGTTAAGATTAAAAAGTCACGTTTTCTATTTTTGTTAAAGGTTAACACACACACGCAAAATGTGGATAATTGTAGTAAACAAACGAAATGTACGTTGTTAACTTTTTATACATTGTGACTTAGATGCAGAGTTGTCTCGTTGACACGCATACCACATCTTCTTAATCATAATGAATGAACGTGGTGTTAACGAGTGTTTTGTAACTTGTCGTATGTTGGGTATACACCTAACTGTATATTCATTCTTATTTCCACTTTTTTCACTGATTCTCCATAAAGTGCTGAAATAATGTTATCTGCAGTTTCATTTGTTCTGATTTTGGATGGTTTTCGAAAAGTATTTATAAAAATTCTTGCATTAAATTTTTCTCTTTTACTTTAATTTCATTTTTGTTTTTAATTTTAAGAAAATGAAGCAAGCATGCTGACAATGATTATCCTTGGTATAGGATGTGTTGCAATTGTTATAATTTTGTCGATTTGCAAAAATTTGATTCAAAGTAAGTTTTATAATATATTATTTCATTAACACACTTTTTATATCAGTTCGGTTCTTAAATTACAATGTAAAATATAGTAAATTTCTTGTCACTCGAATTTCACATGAAACAGAAAAAAGTCATTTGAAACTTTGACAGAGAATCTTGTTTTTTTTTTGCATTCTTCATACATATGCCTAGAGTAACCAATACAGAAATTACCATCACAAATAATTATGTTAAAACGAATACCATAGAAGAGTTCCAATAAATGAAATGCGCAAAATTCAAAAACGGCATGTCTCATAATGATAATAATAATACTTGTGTGGGATATTTATTAATACGAATACACTTACGACACAAAATACAAAAAAAAAAAAAAAAAAAAAAAAAAAATAAGATTTATCAAATCTTTAACCGACAAAAAATCTCTATAAAATACGACTATTTTCATACGAAATAATGCATGTTACAACCACTCTAATGTCACGTAAGGCACCCATACAATCACTTAGGCGGAATTGGTCTGTAGATGTGAAAATTCGTTGTATGCATGCTGCATCGTTTACAACTGATTGGGGATAAAAAGCAAATTTCTTATAATAAGTTTGCGCTTTTCTAGATGGCTCATTTTAATTTGTAAAGAATTGGCTGTGTTATTTAACTTAAATGTTTTCTTTCTCATTTTGTTGTGACAAGAGAACTTTTTCGATCTCGTGGGTGCACTGAAATCGGCAGCATAATTATACATATTAAAAACTATCCACAGTTGAACGGATAATTCGATTACTGAATTGTATTGTGCTATACAATCACTTTTATATCTGTAAATAAAACATATAAAAAAAAGTTTAACAATTACTTAAAACAATAAAATGTTTGCAAATGTTACAGTTTGATAATAATGCAACCTTAAACAACATGAATTCAATTTTTTTTTTTTTTTTTTTCTTTTGTTTTGTTTTGCCTCCTGTTGAAAGGACGTAATACACAACTATGCGTACAATGTTGGACCAATGGAATGACGAACCAAGTTGAAAGGACAAATATCAATCAAACGCAATTAATAGCTTTTTCTGAGATAAACCAGCAAGAAAATGAAACATCGCCAATATTGGATGTCTAGTCAGTATTTTATTCTTATCGTGAACATTTTCGAGTACATCCCCGATGTCAAAATACGTGTGCTATCACGCCACAGTAAGAGTATACATTTAAATGACGTCATTTACACAATTTGACATCAGATCAACCGCTGTAACTCATTTATTAAAAATCGCAAGATTATTGTATTTATCAAAATATATTTTAGTTAGACAAACATTGTTTATCACCAAATCAATGCTTTGTTATTGCTACGCACATCTTCTGCTTGTACGTATATACAGATGTCATTTTTGCCAAGACAAACCATCCATCATTATGATAAAAAAAAGCGCATGATAATTTAAGTAAAATTGTCCTTTTTTGTATACATATGTGCAAACACAGAGTATTATTTTCCAAATAAAAAGAAATAATCTATATGACAGAGTTAAAGGGAACTTAATTGAATTTTGTTCACTCATAAAATTTTAGACAAAATCTATATCATTTAAGTTTTTGATTTTATTTTACTCAGTTTTGAAACTATTTATTCGGACTGAAATCTACGGACATATGTTTTCAATGAACGATACAGCAGATACATCAGACAAAAAATCATTATCACTGCATTAAATTTAATTAAAACTAAAACACATATTGGCTTAAACATGATCTTTCTTGGCTTTTTCATCATCATCATCATGTTTTTTTAATACTGTTTATTTAGCATCAATACGGATGAATTTAATACGATGCCAACGGATCATAAATACTACAAATTATGTGTTCAATTCTACACAAGCTTCATCTTTTCATTCAATGGAATTTAACATCTAATGCCAGTATTAAACCACATTCATCATAGCAATAAAAAGCCTAAGAAACAGAACTAGATAAAGTAAACAAAAGCATTTGGTGTAATAGATCACAGAATATATTTTCAAATATTACTGAGATTCCAATAACCTCATTTGTCATAAATCTTTGTACTAATATGCTATAAAATGTTTGCATACCATCTCGTTAAATGGCATGATCTGTAATCATTTTTTTATTCGACAAGTATTATTTCAAGGTGCAGCTAAATGTGTTATAAGTGTTGTAAATTCTGAATGATATTTATTGTGTAAGTGTTTTTGGAAGTGTGATTGTCAAAATGTATGCATTAACTGGAACAATTTAGAAATTGCTCAGCATAATGATAACAACAGTTTTTGATAATCACTGATTAACGGATGCGTTTTTACACAATTTGCGCATGGCAGTTTTCTCAGACAAAAAATGTAATTTTAAATTTGTTATCTGTTTTCTATGATTTTGTTATTGCTCTTTGTTTTTTTGTAAATATGTTTTGAATACATTCTATAAAAAAAAAATATCTGCTGTGTTCCGTTTTATTGCCTGAATTATTCTCACTGATGTATCGAATCCTACAAAAGTAAGATGTTCTGAAGAAATAACACAATACTAGGTTCTGTGTTATTTGTATCAGATATTTCGTCGTGTTTGTTGAGTTTAAATGCAACGGAAATAACGCTTAATAAATTTCGAGCGCCCAAACAGCTTTTCTGCATTTCATACATTTGAAAACCAGGGTTGCATAAATATGTAGAAAAGTAAGGAGCCATTTGACCTAAAGGGACCTATAAGGAAATGCAAAATTCATCTTTGGTCAACTTGGACTGTATGATTTGAAGTCTGTATTGCTTTGTAAATTCTTAATCAACCAACTGTGAGTTTTTACAAAAAAGAAATGATCATTTTAGTGTCAAAGCAATGACTTAACCTGGTGATAACCTCTGACACAAACATTTCACCAGCATTGGTATCGACTAAGTTCTAGTAAACGAAAATAACACGTTATTAATATCATGTGTCCAAATGGCTTTTCTGAATTAACCTTCTTAAAGAACGCTCAAACTCAAACATTTGAAAGCAAGCGATGTATAAAAATGTAAAAACGCTAGGAGCTATATAACCTCAAGGGACATAATGCTAGTAGTCAAATGTATTAAAAGCCAATTTTTCCCTGTGAAAAAAAGCGGTTCAGATCTTTTTTGATCTGAAAAGGTATATAACAAGCAATGCGTGACGTATGCTCCACATATCAATGCGTACGGGTAGATATAATAGCTATATAGTAGCTGTGGCTATATACTATTATTAACATACACTGTATTTCTTTGTTTGAATATTGGCCTTTATCTATTCTTGACGTATGATACAAACGGTTATGATTATTTCTAATCGAACACACACATTAGAAAAAGAGGAAGACGATACCACGATAAAGGGGTCAATCAAAACAACAGAGAGGTCGAATACACTGACAAAACAATGACAAGTTCACAAAACTCAACACAGGGAGATAAAGAGGCACAAAGCAAGTTCAACTAGATACCGTTTTCTACATACAGTGTTCAAATAGACACTTCCGATCTGTATTTATGTTTGATGCTTTTCTGTTTTGTATTGATCTGATGAGTTTAGCCTTTTTCAACTGATTTTTATAGTTTGTTCTTATGTTGTGCTGTTACACCACTATCCCCTGCTCAAAAACATGTTTAACCCCGCCAAATTTCTTTATGTGCCTGTCCCAGGTCAGAAGCCTGTAGTTCAGTGGTTGTGATTGGTTCATGTCTGTCATATTTGTTTTTCGTTAATTGTTTTGTTATAAATTATTCCGTTAGTTTCCTCAATTAAATTGTTTCATATTTTTCACGTCAGGGCCTTTATCGTCGACTATTCGGTATGGGTTTTTCTCATTGTTGAAGGCCGTACGGTTGCCTATAATTGCTTACATCCTTTTTATTTGAACTTTGGTGAATAGTTTACTCATTAGCAATTAAACCTCATCTCCTCATTTTTATACTTATTGTGCAACACTGCTGACGGACATGCGTTTGCATTTATACAGATCAAAATTAATAACATAAAACAACCTTCTTATCCTCATATCAAATTAGATAAGTTTGTGATAAGATATATTGATGATGTCTTGTTACTTAATTGCCCTAGTTTTATTTTGAGCATTCATATCATTTTTTCAAAGAAGCCTTGCATTGAGGATAGTCGAAAAAAAAGTATATGCTTTAGTCATGAGCATGTAGTCCAGTGGTTGTCGTCGGTTCGTGTCTTTCGTATTTGTTTTTCGCAAATTGTTTTGTTCTAAATTTGGTTTTCTCGTTTGAAGTTTTTCACATCTTTCATGTCGGGGCCTTTTAAAGTCTATGAAATTGTGTGTGCATTTCTCATTTTTGAAGTCCGTACGGGTGCCCATTATTGCTTACATCCACTTCATTGTAACGTTTGTGGATAGTTGTCTCATAAGCAATGATACTATATCTCCCTATTTTTATATTTAGGAATTTTTAACAGATGACCATGGTTCTGTTTTCAATTGTCGTAACCACAATCCCGTACTTTTGCCCACGATTGTGGGATCATTGAATGAGACATCGAAAGAGCTTGCACTTTTGATTCTTCTGAAGGTTCTCCCGATTGTCTGGTGGGGTTAGTGTTGCTCATACTTTAGTTGTCAAAAAAGTAAAATAACAAAAATACCGAACTCCGAGGAAAATTCTAAACGGAAAGTCCCTAAGCAAATGGCCAAATCAAATGTAGCGCTATGTAGCCTAAAATACAGAAAAAAGAATTGTTTGCTTTTCTATATTCTGACATTTTAATTGAGTTTGGTTACGGTTAGTTTTATTGATTGTATCCTTGTTTTCAACTATTATATAACTCTTCTTAATGATAAGTGTTAATGTGTAATAAAACTGAACTGCAGTTATAAAGCATCTATTTTAAAACACATGCTAAAATATTGAAAATATCACTTTGTTAATGTAGTGGGTCCGAAGCGCTTTTCTGGATTTACCTTCATCAGGAACGCTCAAAGCTAACTTGCTTCCAGTACAATCCGTATCGTATCTGTTTTTTTTTTTTAAGTAAACGCAGTATCAGAAATAAAAATACAGCTTCATGTATAGCACAAAAGCATTTCATTATAATATGTTGAATAATGTTACAGATATATTATGGGGGAGGGGGTGCAATTTGCGATAAACACAAGTCTTGAGACGAGGTTGGAAATTTTGCAATCTGCCTCTCATCGACTGTAATATTTAAAAATCACCCCTCAAACAAACAAGATATATTTAAAGAATCCAGAATTTATTCAAAAAGAAAAAAAGAATTGTATCTTTGTAATATCGGTAAGGTAATATCTAATTAATTTGTATATATTATAAATTGTGCAAGTGCAAAGTTTAAAACTCACATTACTTTTCAAGACAATACATGTTAAATGTGACGAAATACGTAAAAACCCATAGAAAATTTTGTTGACGTCAGTATAGGTGTACTTGGAGTAGTATTATGTCATGTTCAAAATTTGAAAATGAAAGGGATTTCCCCTTTTTCCTATTGTTTGGTCAACAAATGTACAGGTATATCAAATCTTCAAAAAAAAAAAAATCAAGTATATTGAAATGTCACTTACTGGTGTTTAAACTGTCTTAAAAACACAAATACCTACTTAGGCCGTGTTAATACCAATGGTCGCGTACAGTAAACCTGTCTATTAGATTTATGCAATAAACACTGGTTCACATTAAATTTGTTCTCATCTGTACATCGGTTTTAATTACCTGTACATGACAATTGTTCATACCAGTAAACTACATGTACAAATAATTAACATATAAATTACATAGCATTTAAAACATTATTTTTCTATAGGGGGAAAAGGGGGAGAGATATAAATTGTTGAAAATGAAGAGCAGAGGATTCAAAATAGAGTTCAGAAATGTTCTCGTATATTATTTAAAACAATTGTTTGTTTTTATTTATTACAGTAGTCAAAAATTGTTTGTCCCACATAGATGAATGGTCGGTACCTTGAGAAAATAGTTCTATTGATTTGGAGAACTTTGAGATTTTAAAGAAGTCAATATTACACAGGCTAAAAAGGCGTTACAATAGGCGAAAAATTGATTTTGGAAATGATGGATTGATTGATTGTCAGTTGCTTAACGTCCAGTTGCATATATTTTAATCGTGTTCGGGACGAGAACAAATTCACTATGAATAAAATAGGCAGGTTCTGTAATAGAGTTTACATCTGTGTAGGTACATGTATATACCACATCCTCACGGAATTGCATTCACTAAAATTAGTATCCAAACATATAGTAAATGATATACGTCATGACACTTTATAAAGAAGAATTCCTAAAAAAAATATAGGTTTATTTTATATTTCAACCAATTGGAGATCAGGGTCTTCAACACTTTACTGGATACCGAAATGACATAAATGTCCCTACATTTAAGTAAATATATATACGTACTAGTATGACACATGCTTCAGATAACAACTTTTCAAATTGCTAACAATATTTTAACTGCGATATGAACCGGGTTTTTAAGATATTATGTAACTATCTGTATCTCATAGTTATTGCAATATTTCTTATCATTTTGTTTACCAACAGGCACACCTTTGTTTCTTTTGAACGCTTACCAGGTACAAATAATCAGTTTGCTAATAAGAACTTCTATATGCCCAAACTAAGTTATTCTTTGTATTGCTGATAATTTTTACAATTTACATGTTTAACCTAGCTCTTATAGGTTTTTAGATGAAAGCCATAACTAAATCAAACCTAGCTCCAATAGTTTTCAATTAACAGCAAAACAGTGCGAAAAATTCGGAAAATGTATATTCAAGGGGCTTACGTATAAAAACAATGGCATGAATGTATTTTTTCTGATATATGCAGGGTTAATAGATCTTGTCGCGCTGATCATTTTTGCGTTTACGTTTTATCGAACCTTTTCACAATAACAGTCATAAACTGCAAAACAATTATTGTAGCTAAAAAAAACAGGTTATGAATTTTTCTAATTTTCAGGTAAAATACATCTTGTCATACTTAACCTTTCTGTAATCTACACTTTTAACCTAGCTACTCAAGTCAACTGTTCATAATAGCAAATAAAACTGCTAAAGAAAAATCTATATGTCAGGGGCAATAACTACATGAACTACAAAATAAGTTACAAGATTTTGTCTAATTTCCAGGGTGGAAACATCTTGTTATGGTGATCATTTTTGCAATGAACAATTTTAACCTCGGCTATATGGTGTTTTTGGAACAATTGCAAGGGCAAACTTCAAAACATCAACAGGTGTACAAATTTTCCAAACATTTTAAAAATAGATAAGAAATGTTGTGCTGTATTTGTTTACGCTTTCAGATTTCTTTAGTTGCTATAATTGATTGAGTGTAAGCCAAAACTTAAGTTTAACCCTTAAGTTCCATATTTAGCCACGGCGGTCATAAAGGTTAATAAACTTGAACTAAAATCACAAACATTATAGTTGACATTGTTATGCTGTTACACGACTGTCCAACTTTGAGTGGAGAGTTGGGCTCCTGCAAATATGTCTTACTCCTCCACATTCTCCAGGAGCCTGTAATTCACTGGTTGTCAATTGTAGATGTTTAGTATATAAGTCTTTCGTTCAGTGTTTATTATAAATCAGGCCGTTAGGTTTCTCGTTTGAATTGTTTTTCATTTGTCATTTCGCGACCTATTGTATCTGCTGTGCGTATGGGTATCGTTCATTGTTTACCACCGTACGGTGGCCTTTAATGTCTTACTTTTACTTCATTTGGTCTCTGATGGAGAGTTGTCATTGGCAATCATACCACATCTTCTTATTTGTATATCCTAAAGATGAAGTAGAAAACATTTAAATCTATTTAGCAGTCTCAGAGAAGAGGATTTTTAAAGAAAAGTTTACGGACGATGGTCGACTTGGCACTGGACGGACGGCAGACGACGAACGAATGCATGACGGACGCACGGACGACTGACGCAAAGTGGTGACAAAATCAGACACCTATCCAACAGAGTCAAAGTGACGTCGAAGTAAGCAGCTGTAGGTCATCGCACAACATTCAACAATATAACAAACACATACAATAAAGTCAGTTATAAAAGGCTAAGAAATGACTAATGTGAAATAATTCAAACGGGAAAAACATACAGCCTAATGTGTGACAAAACAGTAAACGAAATAAAATGTGACAGAAAGCAACCAACGACAACCTTTGAAGTTTCTAGACCTAGGCATATATAGCCTTAGCAGTTTTTTGTACAACTTTTTTTAATTTTTAGACTGCAATGTTCTTCAACTTTTTTTTATTCAAGGACTACTTATGAGTTTTTAACTAGATGAAACGCACTTTTGGTGTGGCAAATTATAAGACTGGTATCTGTGGTGAGTTTTTGTAGGCTTAAGAATACGAATGTGGCAGGGTTAAATGTGATTACCCATTAAAAAAATATTTTGCAATCCTATCTTGCAAAGTTGAATCTTTTTATGCTAATTATATACAAATACTAAAAGAGGTCCAATAGCAAAATATGAGACTATCTATTTATGCATGTAATGTATCGTCGGCGAAAAATGAATGACTAATATCTATATAAAACTCAAAAGGAATACATCCAGATAATAAATGTATGACTAAGATTTTCCCCTCATAATATTAATATTCATAGCAATAAATCGGTCAGGCACTATGCACCAATGTACATCATCGAGAAGTATTGTGTGAAACAGTTCATTTGAATAATTATAAACCTTTTCTTAAAAGGACATGTTTACGTAATAATTGTTGCGTTATCTGTCGTTTAAATTAGAATTAAGTTCAGGTGATCTGAGTTGGTATTAAGAGGGCCATTGGATACAACAGAACATTCACGTGTCATTTATCTCTTTTATCATTAATGAAGTAAACTTATAACCCTATTATATTGATTCTGTATTTCAACTTATAACATAATCTATTTGTTTAACACTCTTACTTTATCATATACATGTATTGATTTTAAAGTTTGTAAATAAAATAAAATTCAATCAATGTGTATATTGTTGTTGCAGTATAGAGTAACTGTATGTCTGAATCACACATTTTAGACAAACAAAAATGTAATAGATAATCTGACAACAATCCAAATTAATATAATGAAACTAAAGTTTAGACTCACTTAGGGCAAAATTGCCTTCCGTTTTATGTCCGTTTTTATCATATAGCTTACAATGTTATTTCAAACAAACGTCCTTAGCTTTCAAATGTGTAGTTTTGAGCGTCCCTGATGGAGGTGAATCCAGTAAAGCGATTCAAACGCACGAAATTGATGTTATTTTCAATTATGTCGACGGACGTTTTGAAATAAAAAGAACATCATTATATGAAGAAAAAGAACATCATTATATGACGAAAAAGATCTACATAATATCAAAACAAATAACATGATAGTTAATTCCGTTTTAAAACTAAATCCAGTCTGTTAA
This sequence comes from Mytilus coruscus, assembly GCA_017311375.1. Taxonomy (NCBI): domain Eukaryota; kingdom Metazoa; phylum Mollusca; class Bivalvia; order Mytilida; family Mytilidae; genus Mytilus; species Mytilus coruscus. The sequence continues at coordinate 16,062,061 of CM029598.1, forward strand.
ATCTGTTACATATGAAGGGCAAAATGTTTCACATCATACAACCGATCCTTGTTTAAACCCGACAGATACGATCATGCACCACTGTAGACTTTGAGAGCGTTTCTGGACGTCAGTATGCATTTTCATTTCAATGTGTTTAACTTTTTTCATACAAAATGGACAGTTGGATCAGTTCAAAATAATATGTTCTTTTTTTCAATCTAAGAAAGACATGATCTGTTGATTGTGTTTTCAAGATAAACATATATCAGCAAAATCGTCCTTTTTTTTTTAGCAATAGGGAGAATATAAATCAACATTGCAATCTGTGAAATTACATATAAAAATAAGGAGATGTGGTATGATTGCCAATGAGACAACTATCCACCAAAGTTCAAATGAAGTGGATGTAAGCAATCATAGGCAACCCGTACGACCTTCAACAATGAGAAAAAAACCATATCGTATAGTCGGCTATAAAAGGTCCCGACATTAAAATATGAAACAATTCAATTGGGAAAACTAACGGCCTGATTTATAACAAAATAATTTACGAAAAACGAATATGACAGACATGAACCAACGACAACCACTGAACTACAGGCACCTGACTTGGAACAGGCACATAAAGAATGTGGCGGGGTTCAACATGTTTGTGAGCGCTCAACTCACCCTAACCTTGGACAGTGGTGTTACAGTACAACATAATAACACACTATAAAAATCAGTTGAAAAAGGCTTATTAACCTTGTCTAATGCCAAAATATAGATTTCGACAGATTGTAGCTATAGTACCGTGAAAGTGCATGTGTGTATACATGTAACAATAATATTTAGTATGGTTTTAATTTACTGATAACAAAATCAATATTAAATTATACCAATAAACACAATATTCAAAGATTTAATTGCAGTGTGTTTGTAACCATGTTATCTAAAATGCTTATAGATTCCTGTAATACACCACGTACCGTCATTTGAAAAGACGATTCATTTTGTACCTTTTAATCAACATGATCAACGGATATTTTGTAAACTGTCATACCCCGAACATAACAGTTTCAATCATAGTCTATGTATTATTTTTCTTTAGTATCATTAGTTTAATTTTCATATATAATACTCATTGAAGATTGTAAAAGGTAAATGGAATTATATCCTGTTCAGTAATAAACCATTTAAAACATATGGATGTGAAGTTAGCAGCCGGTTCGGTATTCGATATTCGATATTCAATATCCAACCGGCTGCTAGCAGTCGGTTCGATATTCAAATTTAGTTGAAAATCATAAAAAAAATATAATACTTGATAACATTAAAAGCATGATTTTCAAGTTGAAAGGAGTGAACAGATACGTAGCAAATCGTTTTATGACCCCTTCATGTTGTCTTAAACCCTATATAAACCCTTATAAATGCTTAAATGCAAGTTGCATATTTGTCTTTATATAAATAAGATTTTTATCAATTGAACGACATCGAAACTGTAATTTTATATCTAATATTTCTTAAAACAAAAACAAAAACAAACACCAATCACTCTAGAAACATTTAAAGATATAAATAGAAATATATATATATATATATGGACAGCCAAAAAAAAAAGAAATGTATAGTGAAAACCTACCTGAGACCGCTTAAATGACGGTGAGACCCCCCCTGTTCTTTCAATGTCCATAAAACTCAAAGAATTTATAGACTCTGTATATATAAAGATTGTATCAAAAGGATTTCCCAGAATAATGTCATCTTCGACATCTATGGAGGGCTTAGATTGTCACTTTTCAGCTACAAATTGTCAAAATTTCAGGACAAAGGGCGCAGGGCAATAGTGAGAGCTCCCTGATCTCTCGATCTGCCTAATATTAAGCAGACGGTTAGTTAATAGGTAGATAAAAACGTGACTAAAAGAAATTTGGGTACACTTCCTGTCTTCTATATTTACGGAGGGCCTAAAGTGCCAGTTGGATATTCAAAATATATAGCGAAAACCTACTTGAGACCGCTTAAATGACGGTGAGAACCCCCCCCCCTGTTCTTTCAATGTCCATAAAACTCAACGAATATATAGACTATTTGTGCCCTTTGTGTTAAAAATTTGACAATTTTTCGCTCAAAAGTGACAATCTAAGCCCTCCGTAGATTTCGACGATGACATTATTCTGGGAAATCCTTCTATTACAACCTTTATATATACAGAGTCTATGATTTAGTTGAATTTTATGGACATTGAAAAACCAGGGGGGTCTCAACCTCATTTAAGCGGTCTCAGGTAGGTTTTCACTATATATTTTGAATATCCAACTGGCACTTTGGGCGCTCCGTAAACATGGAAGACAGGAATTGTACACCAATTGCTTTTAGTCACGTTTGTATCTACCTATTAACTAAATGCCTGCATAATATTAGAAAGATTGAGAGATCAGGGGCTCTCACCATTGCCCTGTGCTCTTTGTCCTAAAATTTTGACAATTTTTAGCTGAAAAGTGACAATCTAAGCCCTCCGTAGATTTCGAAGATGACATTATTCTGGGAAATCCTTCTATTACAACCTTTATATATACAGAGTCTATGATTTAGTTGAATTTTATGGACATTGAAAGACCAGGGGGTCTCAACCTCATTTAAGCGGTCTCAGGTAGGTTTTCACTATATATTTTGAATATCCAACTGGCACTTTGGGCGCTCCGTAAACATGGAAGACAGGAATTGTACGCCAATTCCTTTTAGTCACGTTTGTATCTACCTATTAACTAAATGCCTGCATAATATTAGAAAGATTGAGAGATCAGGGAGCTCTCACCATTGCCCTGTGGCCTTTGTCCTAAAATTTTGACAATTTTTCTTTCCATAAATATTTCTATTTATATTTCTAAATGTTTCTAGAGTTATCGGTTTTTCTTTTTGTTTCAAGAAATGTCATATATAAAAGTACATTTTGAAGTCATTTTATTGATAAAACTCTATATTACATAAAGACAAGAATGTAACTTAGAAAAGGGTTTATATTCGAGAATTTACGACAGCTTGAAGAGGTCATTTAACGATTTCCTACGTATCTTATCAGGTATCTTAACTATGAAAATCATGCTTTTAATGTTATCAAGTATTTAACTTTTTTATGATTTTCAACTAAATTTTGAATATCGAACCGACTGCTAGCAGCCGGTTGGATATTGAATATTGAATATCGAATAACGAACCGGCTGCTAACTTCACATACATTTAAAACATAGAAAAATGTACTTAATCATTAATTTGTTGAGTTAGATATTCTGATGATATTATGGTTATTAGTAAACTGAAACAATTATCAGTCTGTATTATTCAAGAAGTCAACAAATTAACATATTTTCATTCGTAACTACATAGTATTATTGGGGCCTGGGTGGCCGAGTGGTCAAAGTACTGTATCAATAGCCTGTCAACACTAAGGTTGCGAATTCGAATCACGCAGGTGCTCTCGACTCAATCTTAAGGATGTTCGCTACTCTTGTTTAAAAATAACAAGTTTTTTTTAAATACTATTATAAATTGATAGTATATAAATAAAGGAACTAAAGAAGTAGAAAAACTGAAAGGTCCGTGTGCTTGTTTTCGAGATATAGGCCATTAAAAAATTTGGCGGCAAATAATTTTCTCTAGACTTTTCATACATTTAACATTGGCACCCTTTTTCTTTCAAAAACTATGAAAAAAATAACAAGGATTTTACAGGATTTTCAAATGTGGTTTTTTAAACTATATGTAATAAAATTATAAAAAGAAAAGTAGGGGTTAGCGGGAACAATCTTTTAATGGCACTTCATGGATAAAACCAGAGGATTCCGAATATCTTGCAAAAATTCAAAACATCCTTAATTGACTAGGATTGTTAGTTTTCCTCCCGAAGTTCGTTGGTTCTCTCCGGGCACTCCGGCCTCCTCCAATAATAAAAACTGACCGCCACGAAACAGCAAAATAGTGTCAAAAGTGGCGTAAAACACCAATCAATCAAATCAATTCAAATCAAAGTATTCCTTAATAGACAGTCTTATTTGCAATTCAACGTGATAATTTTATTTTATAATAAAAATCCGTTGCTAGGCAACCTTTTATTAACGGGAACATAAAAGAAATTATTGTATTCTCAGGTTTTCATGCAGAGACTACTAATGATATGATTAGAATATAAACTTATTTGGAGAAGGGGCCAAAAACGCTCCTTATCATAGTATATAATGCCCTTCCTTCACATATTAAAGTTTGAAGGGGACCTTCAATGACTCCCTACTTTTTAAAACATTGATATTAGCTGTTTTAACTCGAGTAGTCCATTTCATTACTGTAGCAAAGACAAATAAAGGTTAAAACTACAAGGTAATTTTAAACTGTAGTTTTCTTTAAAAAAATAACGCAAAAAAATCGGGTTCATATATAAGTTATATTCGGTACTCGGTCAAAAGTTCCTAAACCTGCTGACAAAGTTCAAAACATATTATACAATGTACCATGTAACATATGATATTAATTTAAACTATTTATTTGTGATAAGAAGTGTTAAATAAATAAATATATATAGATATAAATATGTGGTATGAATGCCAATGAGACAACTCCATCCAAGTCAAAATTTATAAAAGTAAACCATTATAGGCCAAAGTACGGTCTTCAACACGGAGCCTTGGCTCACACCGAACAGCAAGTTATAAAGGGTCCCAAAAATTACTAGTGTAAAACCATTCAAACGGGAAAACCAACGGTCTAATCTATATAAAAAACGAGAAATATATATATTTTTAATCTTAGAAATATATATATGTTTATCTTAGAAACAAAGCGCAATCGATTAGTAATACATGTATATGAATGTTCAAACGAACTCAAGGCTCCGTGTTGAAGGCTGTACTTTGACCTTATAATGGTTTACTTTTACAAATTGTGACTTGGATGGAGGGTTGTCTCATTGGCACTGATACCACATCTTCTTATACCTATTAATAATTTTTCTGAAGCAGGGTCTATTATGAGAACAAGCCATACTGTAGCTCATTGTTGAAGGCCGTACGGTTGCATATGATTGCTTACATCCACTTCGTTTAAACTTGGGTGGATAGTTGTCTCATTGTCAATCATACCACATCTCCTTTTTTTTATATATGTGTTGTTGTCAATTGGGGTTTAACTGTGCAATTATTAATCTGCATATGGTTTTAAGCAGATATATGATTTTCCAAGGTAAAAATGTCATTAATTCAGAGAAAAAGTACACCACCTTACTTTATAGAGTTAAAGCAATATATATTTACCAAACTGACTTTCATTTTACATACACAGTATCAGTTCATTTGTGCTTTGCTATAACTAGACATTATCAAAATAAATAATTACTAGTAAAACTTATAAAAAAACATGAAAATAATTGATAAAAGGTAAATAAATAAGATGTAACAATGAATAGAGCTGTACATGTAGTGATTCAACAAAAGATAGTTCCACAACAGAACAAACCATAACTATTCTTAAGTAGAACTATAAGAATCTGTTCTATAGTAAAACTGTCACAATACGTTTTAGGATATAACTGTCAGAATGTGAAATATAATAGAACTTTCAGAATAAGATCGTTGGTAGGTCTTCCAGAATAATATCTTTGGTAGAACTTTCAGAATAGGTTTTAAAATATACCTGTCAGAATCTGTAATATAGAAGAACGTTCAGAATATGATCTTGAGTAGAACTTTCAGAATAAGTCATAGAGTAGAACTTTCAGAATAAGTCGTAGGGTAGAACTTTCAGAATAAGTTTAAACATATGACTGTCAGAATCTATAATATAGCAGACCTTTAGGAATAAGATCTTTCGTAAAACTATAGTAGAACTGTCAAAATAAATTTTAGGACAATTAACTGTCAGAAAAGTCCAATGGTGGAACTGTCAAAATCTGTAATATTGTAGACCTTTTAGAATCAAATAATGGGTAGAACTGTCAGAATTAGTCCTATTGTTGAATTATCATAATAAGTTCTTGGGTAGAACTGTCAGAATAAGTCATTCAGTAGAACTATCAGAATACGTTTTATGATATAACTGTCAGGATAAGTCCCATGGTTGAACAGTTAGAATCTGTAATATCGTAGACCTTTTAGAACAAGATAATGGGTAGAACTGTCAGAATTAGTCCTAAGATAAAATGATCAGTTCTAGGGTATAACTGTCAGAATAAGTCCTAGGGTAAAACTGTCAGAATAAGTTTTTACATATTGCCGTCAGAATCTGTAATAAAGCAGACCTTTTAGAGTAAGATCTTGGGTAGAACTGTCATAACAAAGTCTAGATTAAAACAGTCAGAATCTGTTCTACGGTAAAACTGTCAAAATATGTCCTACGGTAAAGCTTTCAGATTAAGTCAAATGGTAATCTTTCAAAACCTGTAATATGGTAGAAGTTTCAGAATAAGATCTTTGGTAGAAATTTTAGAACAAAATCTACATTAGAACTGTCAGAGTCTGGTCTTTGGTAGGTCTGTCACAATAAGTTTTTATGATACAGCTGTCAGAATTTGTAATAACTAGAACTTTCAGAATAAGATCTTGGGATAAACTTTTAGAATGATATCTAGATTGGGACTGTAAGTATATGTTCTAGGGTAGAATAGTGAAAACTGTTCTAGTGTTAAACTGTCAGAATATGAAAGATAGTAGAACTTTAAGAATAAGAGCTTGGGTAAAACATCAGAATACAATAAGGATTAACTGTCAAAATATTTTCTAGAACTAAGTTGTCAGAATAAATCCTAGAGTAGAACTGTCAGAATACGTTCTAGGGTAGAACTTTGAAAACTGCTCTAGGGTAGCTTCTGTCAGTTTCTGGTGTAAAGATATGAGGAGAACTGTTCTACAGACTGTTCTACATATATATATATATATATATATATATATATATATATTGTTCTACAACTGTTCTACAACTGTTTTACATACTGTTCTACAGACTGTTCTACAGACTGTTCGACAGACTGTTCTACAACCATTCTTCTGACTGTTCTACAACTGTTCTACTGACTGTTCTACAACTGTTCTACTGACTGTTCTACAACTGTTCTACTGACTGTTCTACATACTGTTTACGGACTGTTCTACATACTGTTCTATAACTATTTTACAGACTGTTCTACATACTGATCTACAACTATTTTAGAGACTGTTCTACAGACTGTATTACATACTGTTCTACAAATTTTCTGCAACTGTTCTACTGACTGTTCTACTGACTATTCTACAGACTGTTCTACAGACTGTTCTACTGACTGTTCTACAACTATTTTAGAGACTGTTCTACAGACTGTATTACATACTGTTCTACAAATTTTCTACAACTGTTCTACTGACTGTTCTACTGACTATTTTACAGACTGTTCTACATACTGTTGTACTGACTGTTCTACATACTGTTCTACATATTGTTCTACAGACTGTTCTACAGACTGTTCTACATACTGTTCTACAACTATTTTACGTACTTTTTCTATAGACTGTTCTACATACTGTTGTACTGACTGTTCTACATACTGTTCTACAGACTGTTCTTCATACTGTTCTACTGACTGTTCTACAGATTGCTTTACATACTGTTCTACAACTGTTCTACTGTTCTACTGACTGTTCTACATACTGTTCTACAGTGTTCTACATACTGTTCAAGATACTGTCCGACTGACTGTTCTACAACTGTTTTACGTACTGTTCTACAGACTGTTCTACAACTGTTCGACAGACTGTTCTACGTACTGTTCTACATACTGTTCTACAACTGTTCTACAGACTGTTCTACATATTGTTCTACATACTGTTCTACATATTGTTCTACATACTGTTCTACAGACTGTTCTACAACTGTTTTACATACTGTTCTACATACTGTTCTAGTTCTACAATTGTTCTACATACTGATCTACTGACTGTTCTACATACTGTTCTACAACTGTTCTACTGACTGTTCTACTGACTGTTCTACTGACTGTGTTACATACTGTTCTACAACTGTTCTAGATACTGTTCTACTGACTGTTCTACATACTGTTTTACAACTGTTCTACAACAGTTACTCCTATTGTTCCTATCAAATTTTACGAGAGGTCATAACTTCTCAACGAGTGAAGGTTAAACTACAAGGTAATTTTAAACTATTGTATTTTTCTTTAAAAAAAAGAACCCGCAAAAAAAGAGTTCAAATATAATTTATATTCAGTATTGAGTCAAAAGTTTTGCTATTAAAGTTCAACACATGTTATATATTGTACCGTGTGACATTTGTTAATACAGTTCAAAACAAATTCTTTTTTGTGATAAGAAATATGAAATGTAAAAAAAAAAGGTATATAAAACAAATAAACCAAAGCGCTATCTTCTAGTTATAAAGTATGACTTTGTTTTAAATAACTAAATCTTTCATCAGATGTACATGTAGGATCTTATGTTTTCAAATTAAAACAAGTATATTGGTATGAATCAAGTCAACGTTTTGATTTGTTTGCTTATTAAAGCAGCATCAATACTTTGTAAATTTGAAAATCTACAAACGGTTCATATATATGTAAGTTCTACCGGATCGGACCACAATGACGGGTAAGATGTCTATTTTTGATATGTATTTTTATTTTGTTTATTAGCAGGTACACATTTCGGTTATTTTTTTTTTTAATCTGACTCATGTAACGTAACAGTATCCAAATTGCTTTCATTATGCAAAACAAGAAAGGAAAATCTTAAAGATTTTCTTATAGACTAAGCAATTTGTATGTTTATAGTTTGTCATTCTGCACATCTTTCAACTTAGCTAAATATATAGCTGTACACTAAATCTATTGGATGTGTACCGATTGATATTTCATTCTTAGATTCATGATTTTTTTCAGTTGTTATTGACTGTTAGTAACTTCGAGTACTATCAGATCTGTACTTAGTGTCTTTTTATGTTGTTAGGGATAAGAGATGGATAAATATCCTGCCACGTCCGGTCTGTGTGTTTTTGTTTATATTTGCTTATGTTTTTCTGCTTTGTATCGATCTGATGAGTAAAGCCGTTTTCAAATGATTTTTATAGTGTGTTCTAATGCTGTTACACCACTGTCCCAGATTAGTAAAGGGTTGAGCGCTCACAAACATGTTTAACCCCGCCACATTCTATATGTGCCTGTTCTAAGTCAGGCGCCTGTAGTTCAGTGATTGTCGTTGGTTCATGTCTGTCATATGGTTTTTCGTAATTTTTTTAGTTATAAATTAAGCCATTAGTTTTCTCAATTGAATTATTTCATATTTTTGTATGTTGGGGCCTTTTATAGCCGACTATACAGTTGGGATTTTCTCATTGTAGAAGGCCGTACGGTTGCCTATAATTGCTTACATCGACTTCATTTGAACTTTTGTGGATAGTTGTCTCATTGGCAATCATACCACATCTCCTTTTTTTTTATATGTAATTACACAAAACAGTCACATTATTTATATCTACAGATAAGATCTTTAAAGAAAAAAAAGTAAAATTTACGGAAATGTTGTATACGATTCTACAAAAAGTCTTCTTTTAAAAAAAAAGAGAAATTAAGATATTTAACTTATGGTCAAAGCGTTCACAAAATGAGAACAAATAAAACAAAAAACATCAATTATTTGATTTTTATAGATGTGTTGTTAAGCATGGGTGCAATTTAGGTACCCCTCATTGCAGAATCTTTGGTCGTTTTAGAGATCGGTTCAAGCCCATTTTTCTATGATTCAATATGGATTTGAAATTAAAATATTGAAACTATAAAGTAAATAAGGATAAATCTACAACACAGACATCCAATGGAAACGTTTGCTTTGTTTCTTAAATAAACGTAGGGGAAACACTGTCACAATAGGTGGAGTTTTGGTACTTTCACGTTACATGTATAAATATAAACGAAATTTCAGATGACACAATCATTTTTAAAAGTTGCTTTTAATAACTAGTTTAAACCAAATGAGAAGCTACATGGTCTATTACTTTCTGCATCACGTGATTTTACACTGCATATACAGTTAAAGCAATTGTCACGTGTGAAGTTTTTTTTTTTTTTTTTCGTTTCTTTACTATGTCAATATTACAGCGAAATCGCCCTACGAGAATTACGGAGCGATTGCGCAGGTTGATATATAATATAGGCGAGGGAATGACGATAATGTGTAGTATTAATCCAGCGACGTGGCATCATTCTGGTTTTCAAAAATATTCTTCAATCGTAACCATTAATTAAAATTGAATTTGCAAATGTTACTAACCCCACTAATCTAGTCGTTATATTCCGACTCACTATCGATCGCTACATTAGCAAAGATCTCCTAACTCTTACGTAGCCGATGTTAGAATTTCATTACTACATGTATGTAGATTTCAATTAAAAGTCAACGGAAATTTCAAAAAAAGCGCAGGCCCAAGTAACATAAGTGCGAAAAACCTAGTTCACGATCTATAACAATTATTGCATTGGTCACATGTGATTAATTTTTTTTTTTTCTTTTCTTCACATTGTCAATATTATAGCTAAATGCTGACACAACACGATATTCGATATCTGATTAACGATTGGACATAACTGATTGATTGTTGTTTGTCTAATGTCCAGTGTTTAATGTTTTATGCATATTCAGAAAGAGAACAAATTAACAAAAAAAATCCTACAGATAGGCTTAGAGAAGTGGGTCGACGGGTGGTGATGTGTTGAAGTTTGGATTTGTGACTTGCCTCATATTGACCACATGAATATTTTGTGCAAGAGTTCTTTAATGTTAACTTTCACTACACGATCGCATAGCAGCGGATTTTAAGACCATCCTGACCGTCGATGGCGTATTTTAACATCCCGCACAGACAAACGGATTCCCTGTTTTAACATGGAGTCTCTTTTATCATTAACATTTAATCTTTGCAAAATGATTGGAAATGAATAGTAGAAATATGAATAGGAACCTGATGTTCAGTGGTTGTCATTTGTTGATGTGGTTCATAAGTGTTTCTCGTTTTTCGTTTTTTATATAGATTAGACCTTTGGTTTTCCTGTTTGAATGGTTTTACACTAGGCATTTTTGGGGCCCTTTATAGCTTGCTGTTCTGTGTGAGCCAAGGCTTCGTGTTGAAGGCCGTACTTTGACCTATAATGGTTTACTTTACAAATTGTGACTTGGATGGAGAGTTGTCTCTTTGGCACTCATACCACATCTCTTTATATCTGTATATTTATTTGAATGTGAACGTACTGTTTCGATTCTTCTACACCCTTGGCTTTCAAATGTTCAGCTTTTGGCATTCCTGATGAAGGTAAATCCAGAAAAGCGATTCGGACGCATGAAATTCATAAAGTGTTGTTTTCATTTTTTAGTTTATATTTATGTTTCCTTCGATTGGTTAAACAGGTGGTGTCCTGTATTTGTTTCACTCACATGATTAAAAATAAAAAAATTGTCAAATCCTCCTGGCAATTAAAAAATTATAAAGAGTTCATTTCATATGCTTCCAGTATTGTTTCAATGTAATACAAACTTAGCTTGTTTCTGGATCATAAATATTTATTTCAAGTGTATCATATTCTTATGTGATAATGTCTCTGTTGTAAATTTTTTTTGCAATTTTGCATATGTTTATAAAATCAAAATGTTATTCAATGCTACACATTGTTGCGGCAGGATACAAAACATAGATTTACTTCCATCTGAATTTTAATTTTGGTTAAGATGTCCGTCTTATATACTTTTGGCAGACGTCAAAATTGCGTTTTCTGGCTAAATTCATATGAAGTGGAAATGTTACAGGCAGATTTTGCATTTAGCTTCCCTTATAATGAAATATGTGTGTCTGTGTGGGAAGAGGACACATGGTATGGCTTATAACATACAATTAATGGTCTAGAAAATACATGCAGTAAAGTATCAATGGAACGTTAACGTAATACGCTATATTCATTTCTTAATTGATAGTTAATGGAAATCAAGTTCTAAAACAAAAAATCCATTTGGATCTATATAAAATATTGAGAAAGTCGTAAAGGATAGCCAAGATCTTCTAACTCGTACTTTGCAAGAGGGTGTTAGAATATTATTTCTATGTAGATTTCAATTAAAAGCCGACGGAAAACTATAAAAGCGTAGTCCCACGTAACATGAGTGCGACAAACCCAGTTCTTTCTCGGATCTTACACACAACTACTGTACATGTATGTTATCAAATTTATACAAATTGTCACTGTTGCAGTAGAAGTAGTGCCACATGGTTCGATGGTTATCAATAACAATTGTTGATTTTCCTCTCGGATCTGTTTTTTTTTTAAACATTATTGTACTTAATTTTGTGCATTAAATGGACTTTAAAAGAATAGCGGGTGAGGCTTAGCTTGTCTAAAACTAGGAATAAGACTTTAGCAATGAATGTTGCTTTTATTCAATGTTTCAAATTTCTCCCTCTTTTTTATGAGTGAAAGCTGAATTTCAAATCCTTTTATCTCGAAACAACTGCATTGTCGGAATTTCCAATTCAAGGTAAAGTGAAAAGTAAAAATCGTATATCAAAAAGGTTAATTATATCCCGCGGCTTAGTGTAACGACTCGGTTATCTATAGTATCAAAACAACTTCTAGCACATGTATATTGTCTTTGTCTGCAAGTATAAACATTTAGACAAAACATGAATTCGAATATTTCTGTGATTATATTAATTGTCGCCACGTGCACTGTTCATACTTTACAAGCGTTTGTTTATAATAATATAGTGCATATTTACGTCTGTCCATGTGGATCGGATGAAAACACAGGGTAAGAAAATAAATTGCTTTGTTTTGCTGTTGTTAACACGTGACCATTTATACTTGCTCAGGGTCAATATCGCACATGATACATGTTGGTGTGTATAACATTTAGTAAGGATGACTGTATGGCATGTGTTTCTCTCATTGTTGAAAGGCCGTACGAGTGTTTATACTTCCTTACATCCACTTCATTTGAATTTTAATGGACAGTTGTCTGATTGCCAATCATACCACATCTCCTAATTCTTATTTGGAGACGATGAATTATATAAACGACAATGATACGTGAATGTATGTCTTTCCTCTTTTTACACATAGTTTTTTTCTTTCATATATATATGCAGTATACGGAGTGTCCTTTTTTTTCTAAGAAAGACAATGTTAAAATTTCTGCAAACACTCTGTTAGTTGTCTTAAGGTACACTGTAAAATAAACAATAAACATATTTTTTTCATAGAAAGAAGGAGATGCGGTATGATTATCAATGAGGCAACTACATGTTTCCACCAGATGGTCAAGGCATCATAATATGATTTATAATATTTATGCTATACTAGGATAAAGAAGTGAATTATCTTTCAAAGACTTCTACCACCTAATAGTTTGACTCATGATAAAGCAGGGCACACGTTTGGCATGGTAGGATGTACCAATGCGCAGACACATCTTTATGGAATAGGGACGTCAAATCTGAATCCTCGTGTAGGGACGCTATATGTTCTTAAAAATCCTGGTGACAACTCTTTGAGGGGTATGAGGTACATGTAGCTTTATATCCTGTTACAATGCAAATTTTGTTTCCCTCTGTATACAACAACACACTCTTTTCCAGAGTCATTGGAAAGTTCTCGTCCTTCATCACGGCTGAACTCAATGACAGAACCTTATTGTTTGTACCTACAGTATAGACTGTGTATTTGTCCTCGTTCTCAATAAATGTTAATGGACGTTAGGCAAACAACAGTCAATCAATCTGTCGTGATAAAAAATATTTGTCACAAAACATGTTTAACCCCGCCGCATTTTAGCGCCTGTCCCAAGTCAGGAGCCTCTGGCCTTTGTTAGTCTAGTATGTTTTTTTAATTTTAGTTCATTTATATGTTTTGAAGTTTAGTGTGACGTCCATTTTCACTGAACTAGCACACAATTTTAGTTAGGGGCCAGCTGAGGACCACCTCCGGGTGCGGGATTTTCTCGCTGCATTGAAGACCCATTGGTGGCCTTCGGCTGTTGTCTGCTCTTTGGTCGGGTTGTTGTCTCTTTGACATATTCCCCATTTCCATTCTCAATTTTATTGTGTCCAGCTATTGCACTATTTGAAAATTATAAAAGTTCATCGAACAGAGAATTACTTTAGTATAAAAAAACTCAAGGGTTAACTTTAAATTATACAGACTTTCATATTGCATGTATGTGTAAAAAGTGATCAAATTGAACTATTTTCAGTAAATTATGATACAAATGTGTGAACCTTTACATTTATATTTTGGTACGAAAAACAAAGGACTTTGAACAGTACATGCATTAACATTTTTACTATACTATTTGATTCTTGATATTTTGCAGTTTCAGTGAACTGCATCCTCTTAAAAGTATTCAACACGCTCTCTCGCATATAAACAGTCCCGACAACATGGATAAAAGTGAGTATTTTAGAGAATCACGAGCATAGGTATAACGGCTTAATATTTTACTCTTAGTCTGATGGCACTAGCTCTAGTATGCTTTTCTTTAAGAACAAAATAAAACAAAACAATGGGTATTCATGATACTGGCTAGTTTATACAAATTGCAGTGTGAAGGCAATGGCTTTAGTTCATGCACACGACAGTAATTGACCCTGAACTATCCAAAAAGGATACCAAATACACTAAACACTTAGCTCGTTGATCATCTTCCTGTAAAATTCACCATAGTGAAAGTTTAGTTGTCTCATTCAATTTTATTCCAAAACTTTGACTAAAATATGTTTGGCTAGTTTAATTTTCATAAAATTTTGACAAAATATTAACTTTGACCTGTTGACAAAAACATGAAAAATTCAGGAAATATGATCCACACAGTTTACAGGAATAATTTCACTTGATATATTCAATTCAATTCAATATTTTATTGGAAAGAGCACAATAGAGGAGTGCTCCAAATACAGATATAGTTAACAATTACATCTAAAACAAGTAAAATAACTGTGAAAACAAGTCGTATAAGAGTTTACATTTTGTACAGTATTCGTTATTATATAGATATAGGAAGATGTGGTATGAGAGCCAATGAGACAACTCTCCATGTCTGATATATTTACCATAAATATATATGTTTTTTATAAGATATTTCTTTATTTCCATCAATTGCTTTTTACATTATCTTCAACAAGCCCAAGCTCCTTGTGAAGAATAAATATAATTTACAATTCTATTATATCAATAAATTATATAACATCAATCTAATAAATGTCTTTTTTTATACATTAACTAAGAATTTAACTTCTTCCAACTTTTTAGTATAACGCGTTCGTTTTGTGAATTCGTTTATGAATTGACAAAATACATCAAGTCTTTTTATTTTCTGATCAAAAAATACTAAGATTTATAAATAGAATATCCAATAATAGTTTTAGATAGTTAGAGCCAAAGTAATATTTATCTGATATTTTATAGCCAAAATAAGATCTTTTAATGTAATAGCTTTTTCTATATTTACTTTTTGAAATAAATTATGATTTTTTCTCCAAAAATTGTTTAAAAGGAACATGATATAACATAATGATGATAATCTTCTTCAGTAAAGCATTTTTCCAATATAAATTAATGTCTGTTACCTTCCATCTAAACAATAACTTTTGTGTATTGATATATACTTTGTAAAAGTTTCCATCGATACATCTTCAATTTATTTTCTTCTAAATAGTAAAAAATAAAGCTTTACAATGATTTCAAATGCATGGTAATATATGCAACCATATATTTATAACATATATATATATATATATATATATATATATACATTTAAAACATGTAAATTTTAATGTACATGCATTAGTGTCTAAATAAGATTGGTATCTTGTGAAACAGCATAAGCTTCTTGTATATATATACATACAAACAGATTTTAATTCCTTTTCAGAATTTTGTTTATAATTTTGATAAAATTTTCATTCAAATTATTTGTATCTATTTCTTCGATGTTATATTAAGATCGGATTTTGGTATATTGGGGATATTTGATAAAGACATGTACATGTATCTCATTTTCAACATGTCCAGTGCAAAATTGGCAAAATCTGTTAGACTGTGAATGAAATCATGCATTTTCTTAAACGGATCATTCGGCATCTAATCTAAACGGGCCATTGTCAGGAACTAAATTAACTCTAAACTGGGTACAAGGGTTTTTTTTTTTTTAATTTTCTACAATGAACCTTCATTTCTTTTCAGTCCTACAACACATATACATGTTCTCTGTAAAATATATGATTTGCAAACCCTTTACATAATACTCTGCTGAGAACGGGTACGAAAGGTACACTATATATAAAAAGTAATGCATTTACACTGTACATGTATTGCATGCGCCTTTTTCACAAATTTTCACGAATAGATTTCTTTTAAACGTTGGTTTCTATTAAATCATGTTCAATATGCAAATAAAAATGGGCGTTTATAATTTATGCAGATGTTGTGATAGAATTAATGTGTGGAACATGTGGAGATACGTGCTATTTTGACTTGCAGTCGACATTGGTCATCACAAATACAGGAGCTAGAACACTTACTATCAAACCTTACAAAGCTGATAACGTACGCATTGTAAGTACGCCTCTTACATTCACATATAATTTCTCTAATAACGTTTTTTTTCTGAATATTTTAAATGCAACTACAATACCTTTCTATCTGTTTAGTGAAGGCGGAAAAAATGAATTCGCCACGTTTTCTATTCCATAACTTTTATCTTAAAGTCATATGAAACTTCAAATTAAAAAAAAAATGTTGAATATGTTTTAAATACTTGAATAGTTAAGTTTTACTATAAAACAAATGTTCGTGAACTTTCATGTAAAAGAAATTCCTTCATATCATCAAAATCTTCATAAATGTAGTTGCAATTGAATTATTGTCGTGCACTAATTCGCTGATATTATCCGGTATGCAGTGAATTTAACTACAAGACATGTCGTTAGAACTTCGGCCACAGCACAGAGCAAGTTCAATGGGAAAACCGCGATGAAAGTATGTACACATCGTGTATGGAACATGTACCCTTAATGCAAACTTTCTTAATGATTAAAATGATATATAATTTAATGTCAATTTTACTTTATAGTTATATAGATAAATTACACCTTTCTTATTATAATTGTTTTTGGAAAAGTGAATCTACAGCCATGAACCGATTGATATCGAAAAATAACCGGAAATTACTGCAACGTGATGTGTCATTTATTTTACATTTCAGACAGGTGGAACAAGAATACCTTGGTATGCATTCAAACCAGTAACTGAATCTGTTAAACTACAAGAAGTGGCAAAACCGAACGTAAGAAAAATTAATATATTTCATATCTAGACTTTAATAACAAACAGAAACAAAATGATATGTATAACTATGAAAATACATGTCAAAAGTGAAATGAAATAGTCTACTAGTTTGATTACTGCAAGTGTCTTCTACAATTTGTAACGATTGAACTTTTTAATTCTTTAGTATACGAATTTAAATAATGTGGCATATTATTTCTAATTGTTCCTCGATCTGCATGTGCCATTCTATTTCTAATTGTGCGTCGATTTGTATGTGGCATACTATTTTTAATTGTGCTTCAATCTGCATGTGACATACTATTTCTAATTGTGCCTCAATCTGCATGTGGCATACTAGTTCTAATTGTGCCTCAATCTGCATGTGGCATACTAGTTCTAATTGTGCCTCGATCTGCATGTGGCATACTATTTCTAATTGTGCCTCGATCTGCATGTGGCATACTATTTCTAATCATGCCTCAATCTCAATGTGGCATATACTATTTCTAATTGTGCCTCAATCTGCATGTATTATTGTTGAAAGCATTGATTTTACAACATAAAGATGCATGGTAAACGGAAAAACTCAAATTTACTGTTTCAAAGTGTATCCCATTATAAAATGAAAGCTGCATTTGTGAGCCTGGTGTAGAAGGTTTGCTTGTGATAATATGACACTAAAACGATGGATATGCAAATAGGGGGTTTCCTAAAACGTATGTTCTAGTCTACATCATTTGCATTAATTACAGGTGTTTCAAGTGTACTTACCTGACGTTGGTATTACTGATCTGGGAGAAATATCAAGTTTTGGGTATTACGTTAGACGGACGTCATATCTGGAGATATTTGAAAACGATAAACCTGGCACATTAGCAAGATATCCTAACGAGGTATGATATGAGTTCTTTTCTGTGTGTACTATAAGTTACATATCGTATTAGGTCACTAGCACACTATGTAACGAATTTATCTTACCGACTATCTTTATTTGTTGAATTTAGACTAGAGTAATCCACATCTTCTTATTTTTATATTAAAGTGTGTGTTCAAGTGTTCAATTTTAAAAACCTACTTCCATTGATCTGCAAAAAAAAACTAATGTCAACAATAATAATTTAATATCAACAACCTTGATATAGCAATATTAAACAGAACTTTCAATACATTTAAATAATCAAATCGTGCCAAAGTCGTAACTCCCCTACTAACCGTGTATTGAAATAAGCCCCGCCTCCCTACTAACCTAATATGAAATATACACGGTCTCCACGCGGACGCTCTTAACCAACCATATTCCTAGAAATGTATAGGAGGTAAGATAAAATTGAATATTACTATGGTTGACTTCACGTAATAACTATTTCATGTTTTGTTTACGAAATAAGTTTGAGTTCGTTCTGGTTTTGATTTTTTTTTATGTATTTTGTACACTATTTCGGACTTCACAATGTAAAAATAATCTTAAAAATGTGTGTTATTAGTACATGCTTTGCCAGAGCACATGTGCTCATCCCCAGTTTGTGGTGGGTCTAGTCTTGCTTCAGACTCTAGTGTTTTATGGACTGTTGTTTGACCTTTTGTCGAGTTTCTGTTGGTCATGGTGATATATGCATTTTTGTCGACTTGTGAATTTGGTGTCCTCTTTTAACCATTTTCCCGTTTTACTTGTGTATACATTTGTATACTAAGAAAATTTTCTTTTGTAGAGTCGAAATTCAATTTATTTCATCATAGACCTAGTATGTCAGTATTAGCATGAATACAGGTTTAAATATTTTGTTTTCAAGATATCCAGACACAGTATCCGATGATTAAGTTTCAAATCTTATAGAAATGTTCACAATAACGTAAAGTCAGTCTCAATCAGTAGTCGTTTCAACACTCATTTTGGTATGGCTGATTATTAGGAAATAACTATATGCTAGTGTTCGTTATAGCGACCACAATGATATCAACAACAAAAAATATAATGGTATCAATAAAAAACACCATAATGATAGAAACAACATAACAGCCACAATAACAATGATAATGTAATCAATATTAAAGCACTTCTGACATAGATAACAAGGTATGGGGGAACAAGTGTGGATGGGGGGGGGTTGGAATCTGCACAAATTAAAAACTGTGTTTTTTTCCCTAGGGAAACACTTTATCAAACGATTTTCCATTGTCATGTGTCTCAATTGTAAAATCATACGTTATAAATCAAGAAATGATCTGACCACCTGATCACATACTTGTTAGATTGTAAGAGTAGAATGCGAAACAACGGATACATATACATTTGTACAGTTATGTTATTATCAAAGTTTGAAGATTTTGTAATTACTTCGTTATTTTGATTCCTTGGTTGTGTGGCCATTTTCAGAAAATGGGGACTGTTTCTGGCCTAAGATAACATATTAGTGTGAGGTTCCAATGTATGATGTCATCTTGTCAAACAAATATAAGGTCTAGTGATGACAAAAAACTTACAAGAATAAAAACTTCAGAAAAAACGTCTCAGCTCTATAGAGGTAGTATGAAATGAATGGACAGACGGACGGACGGAAGTCTATTAGTATGTTTTCTTTGACAAAAAATTTTTTTTATCCAACATTTTAATATCTTAGGGTTATATCAACATTGATACACCAGGTGAAGATGGGAAATCTTTCACATATGTGTCTGACAGACCCAAAAAATGGCAGAAAGAGACAGATATATGGTCCCACGGATTCTGGTAAGAGTCACTTTGCTTCTTCATGTACTCAAATATTGCTTAAAAGCTAATCGCCAATAATAATAATTATTTTGTTCGTAAAAAAATCTTTAATTTTATAATTGAAAAAAAAAAGAATGTAAAAAGGATAGGAAAATACACAATACAATAAATTCATGAAGTATAAGGGGGGAGACGGAGATTATTCTAAGGGCAATACAAGGCTTTGCTATTCCGTGCAGGCCCTTTTGATACAAATGCTCACAAATGTTTAAAATGTAGGCTTACCAAGAGCGTACCTGATTAATGTTATTCAAATTGTTAGCATGTTATCAAATCTGATCAGTTTTTTAATGGTAATTTCAACTTTTATTTACCACAATCAGAAATGGAATCATAAACAAACACTCCGTAGCTGGCTAATAACGAAGAGGATAACTCGGAACTCGAAAAAATACGTTTCAACGCATATCGCATACGGCAAACTTAAGTTATAATCAATAGCCTTTCGACTTGTGACAGTTTAGAGCTTGACCCATTTGTGTCGTTTGGTTGATGTCCCAAAGAATATTAGACCTCTCACCTATCTGCAACTAAAACTGACTGACACTAATGTAGCACTAACTACATTACAGTTTATAATGTTATTAATATTTCTCCAAAATATATGGTTATTAATCTTAATTGATTTATATATTATGATAAAAGATTATACTAAGTATTTTCTATACAAGAATCATCACCTTTATTCCAAATGCGTGCTTATTTCAGAGATAATGAATTAACATTAATTTTAATTAAAACATATGCATTAGTTCATTTTATGTTGTCAACCAATGGCACATTTAGACTATTTTGTGCGACTGCTGCGTTTTGTACCAAGAAATGTAAGTACATATTTTTTATACAGGTATTGGGGTTGGGCAGATAGAAGTTACAAAGTTACAGAGTTGGACGCGGAAAATAAATCTCTCACAGTTTCGGACAGAGTGATGTATGGATTAAGAAAAGGTAATGATATATGTTTATTCAAAGAGGTCTTCCCAAATTAGCCAATTAGTTTAGAATTAAAAAAAAAAACTGATTGCAATCTGTCTCAGTTTTTTAAAAGACAGCGTAAAACGTGTCAGTAACATTTTATACAATTCAGTAATTGTTGTTTGTAGAAGATCATATATTGTTGATATTAATACCTGTATCTGCACACTGAAATTCACGTAAAGTTTATGACAGTAACAGACTCTAGATCACACGAGTGCTTTGAGTCAGCGTTACATGAATTTCAACAATTATGAGCCGTTCTAAAGTGAATACCAGGAGTATACCAATGTTTCTTTGATTTGGTTTAATAGAGGCATAATAAGATTTTTTGTTATAAATAAGTTCGTTTCCTATAGCTTTTCAGCTGTTGTCTTGTTTTAGTCGGAGCCGTTAATGTGTTCGTGATTAATGTGGATAGTCTCATATTTTCAAAGTTATAAAGTATTTATTTCAAAGATACCTTCTCTTATGTGTACTACTTTAGTTTATCGTTCTTCTTAGTTATCAATCATTACGTTTTAACTATATGAAGGGGTACAATGTTAACAAAAGGAGATGTGATATTATTGTAAATAAGGACAACTATCCACCCAAGTCCAAATGAAGTGGATGAAATCATTTAACGATGAGAAAAACCATACCGTATATTCGGCATATATAATGGGGTATAATGTTCCTTTCTAACATTACACCTTTTATTTAAAAAAGCCTAAAATAGACCGATCATGAATGCTACGTATCTGACCACTACTGTTTAATTATGACGCCGAAGATCAAAAATGGACATTTCTGTTGGTGTTATTTGCTAACGTTTTGTGTACACTATATTGACAAATCTAATGCCTAACCGTGTTACATGAGCATAAAACATGACATTAAAGAATTATTTCTATTCAAGTAGGAAAATTCAGAACTTTTATACTTCGAAAATAGTAAAATAACAAAAATTACGAACTCCAAGGATATTCAAAACGGAAAATCCCCCATCAAATGTCAAAGTCAAAAGTTGCGAAGCGGACTTATAATAGACCGTACGGTGACCGATAGTTGTTAATTTCTGTGTCATTTTGTCTCTTGTGGAGAGTTGTCTCATTGGCAATCATACCACATCTTCGTATTTTTGTATTAGAAGACGGGTTCGAAAAGCAGCCAGTTTATTTTGATGAAGAAAAATGGCATAAAAAACCAACCGTTTTTTAAGTGGGAATTACATTATAAAAAATACGCTATCAAGCAAAATACACTGAAGAAAAAAACCTGAAGTTATATGCCGAAAACTATATATAGAAAAGATATAATTAACATTTTTTATATGAAAATTTTATTTTTTGTAGGATATTATAATCATGCTAATCCTACCGATGCTGGTTATCACCATCAAGGAGGATACTTTAGATTTATAAACGTTTTATATGAACTTGATTCACCAGTAAGTATAGTTTGATTTACCATAACCAGCAATCTGTCCATAACTAAATTCATTTAGGAATCACTGTTTATTTTCAAAATGCATTCAAGCAAATAAGATACTTCAATGCAAAAAAAAAAAAAAAAAAAAAGAAAAAAAAAAGATGTTTGGTATGCTTCAATGGGACAGCAACCCAGAAACATCAAAATACCAAACACCAAAACTCAAGCTAAAAACCGCTCCGATGCTAGAAAAATGTGTGTATATTTAACAGAGACTATCAATGATCTGATCCCAAAAGTTTTGTATATGATGCCATGATACTACATGTATGCTAATAATAAGTTCCGGTTCAACACTCAGTACATGTTAGATTCCAATGTACTGAGTTAGCCTGTCAAATGAATTTGGTTTAGAAATACTTTTCTGAGCCAAAAGTAATGGAAACTACGCAATATTAAAGAAAAAAATGTATATTATTACAGACTGGGGAAAAAAAACCCACATTCCTGTCTGAAAAATCATTTTGTTTGATTTTTTTTCAATTTAAAATTAAATACTTAGAACTAACAATAATATATTACACTAGGAAAATCTTGAGTAAAAGAAGGCAGATAATTTTACAACTAGAGAAAGAGAAAATGTAAATAAAACTTTACGATCACCACAAATACTACATGAATGTTAAACGTGGGAAATGAAAACCCAACGTAATACCCCTAGATCGTGGAAAATTAAACAACTCTGCTTCCTTGGGATATTTTATTATACGACATCGACGATTAATTCGGCAGGATCTGTTGTATTTCATTCTTTTTATAGGGTGAATTTTATGTGGATAGGATAAACCAAATGCTATACATATGGCCATATAAAAATTCCAAGTATATATTTGGTGACGTAATACAGACATCAATAATTGATACATGTATCAAGTAAGTATAATATCACCTAACAATGTAGTCGAGAATGGAAAATAAAAAGTGTTTTACGTTTAATGTGTACTGTCATCCACCATTTGTTTAAACAGTTTCACCTTACCATAAGGACTTGTATATTATTACGTTTAATGTGATCTTTATGTTGTGGCATTAATTTCAGTAGGATTTTATTGTACTTGTTATGATATTGTAACTATTATATTTATTTAGTTGGCCTAATTTGTTTTGTGTGGCCTAAGAATGTTTACATTGTTTTATATACATTGTGTACAAAATAAAATACATTGTGTTACAACTATGCAGTTTAGAATTCACTGGAACATTCATTGATACTCATGGAATGATTAGAACTTTCTATTTCACTTACATAACGTTTCCAGAATGATCATAACAAAAGATGCGTAATTTATATTTCTAGCGTTGTCTAGAAATTTTGTTTGAGTATTTAAATGCAGACCCAAAAGTTAGTAAAATATATAGAGATTTGGACATAGACATAGATAGACTTAGACATCGATAGACATCAACATTCTCTGCAGTTGGATTGACACTTTTATTTACAAACTACATCATACTAGATTGTGACCAATTGGATATAATATTCTGTTGATTCCCGTGAAGATTTCCAGATAAAGAAAAGATAAAAGATTGGACTCATATTTTGACAGTTAAGTTGACATTTCTTTTGTGTAATACTTTTGTAAACTAGTGTATAATAAATCTTGTTAAATTTTATTATTGATTTGTGTCTTTTGTTGGCTACAATTAAAAGGCGATTTTCTGACATAACAGAAATTGGGGGCTCAAGTCCGGGATAACGTTAATATCTTATTTTAAAAAAAATATTTGTTCAGTATTTTTATTAGAAATAGCCAACAAAATTCTACAAAATGGCATTTGAAGCCGGTAAATTTTTGAAAACGCCAGACCTGGAGAAGTTTGATAATTTAAAGAAAGAGGAATTAGTGTTGCTTGCTAAACATCTGAAATTAGACTTTAGAGTATCTATGAGAAAACAAATTATAAAAAATTTGGTAATAGACAAATTAGTTGACGCAGAAATTTTTGGTGAAGAGGCTCTTGAACTCAAGGTCGAAAATGTTGATGCCTTCAAGTTAAAACAGCTTGAATTAGAACATGAACTTAAATTAAAACAATTGGAAAAGAAAAGAAGAAAGGCAGGCAGAACTTGAAATGAAGGAAAGGCAGGCAGAACTTGAAATGAAGGAAAGGTTAGAGATGGAGAAGATGAAAGAAAAGAAAAGAAGATGAATTTAAATTAAAACAGGCAGAACTTGAAATGAGGGAAAGGTTAGAGATGGAGAAAATAAAATTGAAATGGTCAAAGGAGAAAGTAACACTAATGTACAGTCGAAATCAGAACATTTTGATGCAGCAAAAATATACGTTTGGTTCCCAGATTTTGTGATAAAACAGTCGATAAATATTTTCCACAGTTTGAGAAAATTGCTCATAATTTGAAATGGCCGAAGCTTTTTGGACTACAATGCTGCAAAGTGTTTTTGAGGGCAAGGCCGCTGAAATTTACTCAGCACTTTCATCCGAACGAAGTTCTGATTATGACACGGTTAAAAGGAAGTTTTGAAAGCTTATGAGCTAGTGCCAGAAGCATATAGACAGAAGTTTAGATCTTATAAAAGTTTGATTCACAAACCTATGTTGAATTTGCTAGGAAAAAGAAGACCTATTTGATAAATGGCTTACGTCAAAGAAAATAGATAACAATTTTAAGAACCTAAGACAACTGATGTTATTAGAAGAGTTCAAGCAATGTGTTCATTTAGACTTAAAACACATTTAGATGACAAAACTGTTGAGACATTACAAGATGCAGCTGTTATTTCCGATAATTATACCCTTTCACATAAGAGAAGTTTCAAAGGTCAAAATTTTAATACTTCAGTGGAAATTACAAGAATCAAAGCACTGAGCGTACTGATAGTAAGCCTGTTGCACAGAATAAGAGTCAGTCTAGTTATAATATGTCTAGTCCGAAATTTGATACTTTTGAGAAGAAGTCACTGACTTGTGCTTATTGTAAGAAGAATGGTCACCTGATGGCTGATTGTTTCAGACTCCAGAAGAAGAATGAAAGAGATAATAGGCCCAAGACCAGTGCTTGTACGACACCCCGTGTTACCAATACGTTGGAATGTCCTGCGAGTCAGGCTTTTAAGTCCAGTTTTGTGATTACATGGAGGATTATATACCCTTTATGTCTGATGGGTTTGTTTCTATTGTTGATAATACTACCCTCAGCCTATTAAGATTTTACAATACACTGTCTCAGTCTTTATTGTTAGAAGGTGTGTTGCCTTTGTCCGACTACTTCTGTTGGTGCATAGTTTTGACAAGTTGTGGAGTTAGGTTGATAGATGTTCCCTCCATCGTATTTATCTGAAGTCAGATTTGTAAACCATTGTGCTGGGTGTTCGTCCTAATCTCCTAATTGAGGGTGTTGTTATTGCTAGGCGATCTAGCAAGGAACAAAGTGGTTGCAACAATGGCTTTTAGTGAACCGGTGGTGGATGTTACAAAGAGTTCTCATGAACTTATAGCAGTTCAACTCGCCAATAACGTGTTCAACGGAAACTCGGCATTCTGTTATAAGTCTGTCTGTTCAAAAGCAGAGGTGTGAATGTAGATTCATCTGAAAGTGATGAAACTGTTATGGTTCAATGTTGTCGTTGCGCAAATAAGTAAAACAACATAATCTATAAGAACAACAAGTCTTATTTATTTATCTATCATTGCTCCTTTAAAGCATGATTTTGGATTGTACATCGTTTATTTGTGTTTAGTTGTTCTTGTTTTAGGAAGAACAAAATACGAAAAGTCAAACAATCGTAAAACAAAGAATAATTTAAAATAAGAAGTGATATGATTTCCAATAAGACAACTTCCCACCAGATACTAAATGACTTAGTTTAAAACTACAAATGTATAGGTTTGCGTATGGACTTCAACAATGAGCAAAACCATACAGCATAGTTAGCCATAAAGGATCCTGAAATGGCATATGTAAAACAATCCAAACGAGAAAACTAAAACGTATTCCTTTTAATGCACAGTTCCAGAAATAAAATTTTAAAAATACATGGCTATATATTATCAAATAAAGTATTTCCCCTGAAGCCACATCCACCTCCATATCCCATCAATGTTCATCCCACACACTACTCAGCCCGTCGTTTTGATTCTTTCTTCTTTTCTATTTCATTTTGATCTACTTACCGGATGAAGTTAGTCATTATTTTGCGTCAGTCACCGTTTGTATCGATTGTTCTCAATTTTATGTTTTCTTTTAAAATTGTTAGATGAAAAGCTAATATAGAACACTCTTTCAATTGCCGAAAGGCTGAAAAGTTAAAGATCTTGTAGATTTGTCTATTTGGAAAAAATAAGCGTCGTTTGGCTCTTTATCAGACTTGTTTTGTACACTTAAATCAGACAAACAATTGCAAGCTAACTTGACAGGAGAATGATTGGAATGACTAAGAAGGTCAATGCTGTTTCAATATTCATAATCATTCATGTAACTAATGATTTTTTTCTCATCAAAATAAATGCGAACAAAAGTATGCATTACAATTCACTCGCAGCTATAAAAAAAAAAAAAAACAAACAAGTTTTCTGATCAAAACGAGTTGAAACAATTTGCAATCAGTCAATTGAAAATATTTATCCTATCCTCCAAGACTACATGTATATACAATGGGAAAAATGTTGCTTAATAAAAAAGAAATACAAACAAAATGAACAATAGTATTATTCAGTTCCTTTAGATAATTCATCAGTAGAATAGAGAACATACAGAAGTGATCAGATAACAAGAGCGAAAGACTGTTGTGAAAGTATTAGAAAATCTGAAAAAATCTGTTATAAAGAGAGAATGAAAAGCGTTTTCTTCAACCTTTCAGTAAAAAAATCAATTTGATGAATGGTTTTGTCCTATCACATTGCAACGCAAAGATTTAACACGGTAAAATTAATTAGTGTACAAATTATTTTGAGATCACCCCTATAGTTTACCTGTATGATTTGTAGTCGTACTCGTACTCTGACTCGAGTCGGTAGTTATTGTAAATCTCTATTAAGATTTTACGGGACACTGGAGCTTCTCAGTCTTTATTGTTAGAAGGTGTGTTGCCTTTGTCCGAGGAGACTTCTGTTGGTGCCTCCGTTTTGTTACAAGGTGTGAGTTAGGTTGTATAGATGTTCCCTCCATCGTATTTATCTGAAGTCAGATTTGATAACTGGACCAGTTGTTGTGGGTGTTCGTCCTAATCTCCTGTTGAGGGTGTTTCATTATTGCTAGGAAATGATCAGCTAGGAACAAAGTGGTTGCTGAACCAATTGTTACCAGTGAACCGGTGGTGGATGTTAAATCACCTGAAGATGATGCTGAACTGTATCCAGCTTGTGTCGTTACTAGGGCGATGGCTAGAAAACAACAAAATGAGGATTTGCAAGAAGACCAGTTTGATTACATGGACCTTTTGACACCTTTCTAGCCGACATTGAAGGTCCCGGTAGCTCAGAGAAGGCCGTAATAAGACCACCTAGTATTAGCAAGAATGTAATTATGCCACGGCCAGACGTAAACAGCCATTCATTAGACCGAAGGAAATTTGTCGAAGAGCAATTTGACAGGGATTGGGATGATGGTGTTCACTTTTTACTTTTTGCGGTCCGAGAGGCTGTTCAAGAATCCCTTGGTTTTAGTCCCTTTGAGTTGGTATTTGGTCATACTGTAAGGGGACCTTTAAAATTGATAAAGGAAAAGTGGCTTACTGAACACACTGACTTGAATCTTCTAGACTATGTATCTAGATTTAAAGAAAAATTGTATACTGCTTGTCAAATTGCTCAGAACAATTTAAAAACTGTTCAGAATAAGATGAAAATATGGTATGATAAAGATGCCAGGGACAGATTTTTTGAGCCTGGTGATAAGGTACTTGTATTTTTGCCAGTCCCTGGACATCCATTACAAGCTAAATATTGTGGTCCTTATACCATAGAGAGTAAAATCAATGATTTGAATTATATTGTAAAAACACCAGGTCGGCGTAAACAAAATAGAGTGTGTCACATTAATATGTTAAAACCATATTTTGAGCGTACTAATGAAGGTGAGAATAAACCAGTTACCACTTTAGCCATGGTTAAATTGGAGAACAATCATGACAAACCAGGTGTAATTGAACCACCTTTTAGTTCAAAAACTATGGAAGAGACAGTTAGATTGAAAAATTCAGAAATTTTGTCAAATTTAGATTCAAAACTTGCACATCTGTCTTTTGATCGTAGAGAAAAATTAAAAGCCTTGGTATTCTCTTTTAAAAATCTTTTTCCAGATGTGCCAAACAAAACCACTGCTGTTTGTCATGATGTCGATGTTGGTGATGCTTCTCCAATTAAGCAACATCCTTACCGACTCAATCCACTCAAACTTGAATTTATGAGACAAGAAATTAAATATATGCTTGACAATGATATCATTGAGCCGAGTAACAGTGAATGGAGCTCTCCTTGTCTGCTTGTGCCCAAACCAGATAAAACCTTTCGTTTCGTAACTGATTTCAGAAAAGTAAATTCTGTTTCAAGGATAGACGATTGCATTGATTATATTGGAAAAGCAAAATTTGTGAGCAAATTTGATTTATTGAAAGGTTACTGGCAAGTCCCATTGACACAGAGAGCTCGAGAAATATCAGCTTTTGTCACACCAGATGGCTTATTTCAATATACTGTAATGCCGTTTGGCATGAAAAGTGCTCCAGCTACATTTCAAAGAATGATCAATAATGTTATAAAAGATTTAGACTGTTGTTATGCTTATATTGATGATCTTATTGTATGTAGTGATAGCTGGGAAGAACATTTAACACATTTATATGATACTTTTGATAGATTGTCACAATCAAATTTGACTGTTAATCTTGGTAAAAGTGAATTTTGTCAGGCCACTTTTGATTATTTAGGCATACAGTTGGCCAAGGTCAGGTGAAACCTATTATGGCTAAAGTGGATGCAATTACCAAATTTCCTCCTCCTACAAATAAAACAACTTATGAGATATTCAGGCATGATTGGATTTTACAGAAAATTCTGTTCAAATTTTGCTACTGTTGTTCAGCCATTGACTCATCTTTTATCGAAAGATTCAAAGTGAGTGATAATTGTAAAAACGCTTTTGAAAATAGTAAATCGCTTTTAATTAATAGTCCAGTTCTGATCACTCCAGACCATGAAAAACAATTTCAACTTGCCGTTGACGCAAGTGATGTAGGAGTTGGAGCTGTTTTATATCAAGAGACAGATGATAATGTTGAAAACCTATATCATATTTTTCTACGAAATTAGATAAACATCAGAAAAATTATTCAACTATTGAAAAGAGTGTTTTGCACTGTTGTCTGCACTTCAACATTTTGATGTATATTTAAATCCCACTGTGCATCCTATTCTTGTTTATACTGATCATAATCCTCTCACCTTCATACATAAAATGAGAAACAAGAACCAGAGATTGACTAGGTGGAGTTTATTGTTACAGGAATATGATGTTATTGTAAAACATATTAAAGGTAAAGATAATGTAATAGCAGATGCTTTATCTAGAACTTATTGAAACAATTTGTATATACTATGTATTTTTGTACATATTATTCATGAAAAGTTTTGTTACACTCAAACTTTTTTAAGGGGAGGTGTTATGATATTGTAACTATTATATTTATTTAGTTGGCCTAATTTGTTTTGTGTGGCCTAAGAATGTTTACATTGTTTTATATGCATTGTGTACAAAATAAAATACATTGTGTTACAACTATGCAGTTTAGAATTCACTGGAACATTCATTGATACTCATGGAATGATTAGAACTTTCTATTTCACTTACATAACGTTTCCAGAATGATCATAACAAAAGATGCGTAATTTATATTTCTAGCGTTGTCTAGAAATTTCTGTTTGAGTATTTAAATGCAGACCCAAAAGTTAGTAAAATATATAGAGATTTGGACATAGACATAGATAGACTTAGACATCGATAGACATCAACATTCTCTGCAGTTGGATTGACACTTTTATTTACAAACTACATCATACTAGATTGTGACCAATTGGATATAATATTCTGTGGATTCCCGTGAAGATTTCCGGATAAAGAAAAGATAAAAGATTGGACTCATATTTTGACAGTTAAGTTGACATTTCTTTTGTGTAATACTTTTGTAAACTAGTGTATAATAAATCTTGTTAAATTTTATTATTGATTTGTGTCTTTTGTTGGCTACAATTAAAAGGCGATTTTCTGACATAACATACTGACTTAACATATATCGTATAAATTCAAAAAACCTAGATAAACTGAACGAATCAGAGTGAATGCTACATGTATATTCCTATACCTATTATTAACACATAACACCGACAGAATGTCTAAGTTTTATAGTATAAGTTATACATGTATATTGATTTGCTGATTTTATAGTTTGTTCTTATGTTGTGCGGTAACACTACTGTCACAGGTTAGATGGAGGGTTGAGCGCTCACAAACATGTTAAACCCCGCCACATTCTGTATGTGCCTGTCCCAAGCCAGGAGCCTGTAGTTCAGTGGTTCTCGTTGGTTCATGTTTGTCATATTTGGTTTTCGTAAATTATTTTGTTATAGATTAGGCCGTTATTTTTGCCTTTATTGAATTGTTTCATATTTTTCATGTTGCCCGTTAAAGCCGACTATAAGGTTTTGGATTCTCATTGTTGAAGGCCGTGCGGTTGCCTTTTACAACCACTATATTTGAACTTTGGTGGATAGTTGTCTCATTGGAAATCATACCACATCTCCTTACATTTATATTGTACCATAATCACCTTCATTTGTGTTGTTACAGCTTCTATTTATGTTGAGCTTAATATATGAAACTAATTTCAATTTCTTTACCCAGGTATTTTCATATTTGTTACATGTATCTAGTATATTTTGGTCCTCTCTATGTTTCTTGCTGTTTCATTGAAGTTCACCCCTTACTTTTATTCATTAGTACTAGTATAAGATTCAGTATCTAACACAATAACCTGATGCTCTATGCTTTTTTCGTCAATCGTTGACTTTAAGGTTTTAAACTTATAGTTCTGTGTTGTTGTTTTTTTTGCAGAATAAGCGACTATTCGTCAAATATTCTATTAGAAGGATTTACGATTGAAGCCTGTCGAAAATTCGGAATTGAAGCAAAAAAAGTTGAAAATGTAGTATTTTCTGAATTAAAGATTCAAAACATAGGTAAATATTATACTAGGATATAGACATACATTTGCGGTGTTAGTTGTTCCATTTTAAAATTATTTCATGAGTGTTTTTTTTTATATATATCAAATCATTAAATTTAAAACTTTGAACGAGGTCGTCGTCAGTAAATGGCCATGAACATTTGATTTTAATTTTGAGATCTAAACGTCGTCAGAGCCGAATGAAAGATCAGTTGAATTTTGAGTCAAGAGTGCAGCTTGTTTAATATATCTATTCCTCGTTTTACATATTATTACAGGCTCATATGGTATAGTAGTTGATGGAATACATGTAAAGATTGACCGATGTGAAATTGAGAACACAGATGGTGGGATAGATATATCAGGTCAGAGAACACCCAAGAGAGTTAACTCTTTGAAAATCAGCTGAATGTTTTAATCAGATACTATTAGTATAGAGAAATCAAGCTTCTCAATGATCACAATTAGTGTTCGTAAAACTGTTATATATCTAATGAAACTATTTCTGTAAATTAAGTGGATCAAAATTCTTGAACATTTTATATTTTTGTCAACAGGTCAAAGTTAATATTTTGTAACAATTCTATGAAAATTAAACGAGCCAAATCTTATTTAGTCGAAGTGTTTGGTCAAGTCCTAGTCAGTATGTTAAATTTGCAATATAGATATTCAGTAAATTGTTGAAATAAAGATAATGTACACGTATATTTATCGTTCTACAGAAAAGAGTATGCAATGCTTTAAAAAAAAATTATCCAGGATTTTTTTGTTTGTGTGTTGTTTTCTTAAGTACGTTTATACCTAACAGAAATGAATTTTTGGAAGAAAATATTCTACTAGACCAAATCAGTATCTTTTTTTTTTTTTTTTTTTTTTTTAATTTTCGATATTTTGTATTCCTTACTTTCAGACAATCAGTGTTAATTTCAATGAGGTCTGAACCTTGCTTCTGAACATAACTTTATAAAGGGATAGCAGTACATCAAACTTATATATATTTTTCTTGATTTTTGATAGGTGGTATTCGAGAAACATTGACACCATCAGGTCATGTGATCTCAAATAATGTCATATCAAACTTTGGAAGAGTCGGTTTTGTCGGAAGTGACGGCATTAACCTTAAAGGAGTTGGTATACATGTTCATCACAATACTTTTGAAAAGGGATCATACACAGGGATTCACTGGGCGGTACGTTTACGTATTATAACAGTGTATTGTGTGTATCTGTTATCTCTTGTGTTCAAATAAAAAGTTGAGAAAATATATCTCTTTACCATTCAATGCATATACCAGTAGCAATAGCTATTGTCTGACGTATAATACTAATTTTTGAACAGATCGATTATGTAATTAAAATAAGAAAACAAATTAACAACACTGCGATGTCGACATTCAACCAGACATTTATTTAGTTTCTGTTGAAAATTTTCTATTTTAATTTCACAATAATCACCTGGATATTAAGTATGTATTTATTTGGTGCAGTTTATACGAACTGCCTGAGCTTGTTTTTACGAAAGAATTATCTTTACAGTAAGCTGATGCTTAACCAATGATTTTACATGATAAAGTGGAAGTCATCTCTTACGGACGCAATCGTTACTATTTATACAATATTATGAAATATCTGTATCACAGATGACTATAGTATGAAAATTGTCTGTTTCTTGTGGCCGTTATCTCTTCTTCCTGTCTAATATATCACCGAAGGTACCTTACAGTACCATTGAATATTATTTTCCATGTATATTTCAGGTATACGGCTATGGTCTTGTCTAAGCTTCTACGAGCTATTACTTTTTTTATGGCCCCGCAACAAAGTTGTCGGGGCCATATAGTTTTACCATTGTCCGTCATTCCGTCATTCTGTCATTCTGTCATTCTGTCATTCTGTCATTCTGTCATTCCGTCATTCCGTCATTCCGTCATTCCGCAACAAACCATTATACGGACTTTTTTTCTAAACGCCTTCAGATATTAAGCTGATTTTTGGTATGTGAATTAACCATGATGAGTTACAGATCCTTTCGCTCCGCTAATTTTGATTACGGGCTTTGGACTTTGATAAATTGTTGAAAATCACAGTTATACGGATTTTTGCCTTCAGATATTGGGCTGATTTTGGTATTAGTTAACCATGATGAGTTACAGATCAAGTTAAAGTTTCGTTCCGCTCCGCTAATTTTTGTCGAAATTACGGGCTTTGGACTTTGATAAATTGTTGAAAATCACAGTTATACAGACTTTTTTTCTAAACGCCTTCAGATATTGGGCTGATTTTTGGTATGCGAGTTAACCATGATGAGTTGCAGATCAAGTTTAAGTTTCGCTCCGCTACTTTTTGTCGAAATTATGGGCTTTGGACTTTGATAAATTGTTGAAAATCACAGTTATACGGACTTTTTTTCTAAACGCCTTCAGATATTGGGCTGATTTTTGGTATGTGAGTTAACCATGA
This sequence comes from Mytilus coruscus, assembly GCA_017311375.1. NCBI lineage: Eukaryota > Metazoa > Mollusca > Bivalvia > Mytilida > Mytilidae > Mytilus > Mytilus coruscus. The sequence goes on from CM029598.1 coordinate 16,096,217, forward strand.
TGAGTTACAGATCAAGTTTAAGTTTCTTTCCGCTCTGCTGATTTTTGTTGAAATTACGGGCTTTGGACTTTGATAAATTGTTGAAAATCAGAGTTATACAGACTTTTTTTCTAAACGCCTTCAGATATTGGGCTGATTTTTGGTATGTGAGTTAACCATGATGAGTTACAGATCAAGTGTAAGTATCGTTCCGCTCCGTTAATTTTTGCCGAAATTGCGGGCTTTGGACTTTGATAAATTCTTGAAAATCACAGTTATACGGACTTTTTGTCTAAACGCCTCTAAATATTGGGCTGATTTTTGGTATGTAAGTTAACCATGATAAGTTACAGATCAAGTTTAAGTTAAGTTCCGCTCCCCCGATTTTTGCCAAAATTAAGGGCTTTGGACTTTGATAAATTGTTGAAAATCACAGTTATACGGATTTTTTTTCTAAACGCCTTTAGATATTGGGCTGATTTTTGGTATGTTAGTTAACAATGATGAGTTACAGATCAAGTTTAAGTTCAGTTCCGCTCCGCTGATTTTTGCCGAAATTAAGGGTTTAGGACTTTGAAAATTGTTGAAAATCACAGTTATACGGACTTTTTGTCTATACGCCTTCAGATTTTGCGCTGATTTTTTATATGTGAGACTACCATGATGAGTTACAGATCAAGTTTATGTTTCATTCCGCTATGCTGATTCTCATGTCATTTCAACACATCTTGTTAGATCTGCAGTACATCCACTTCCTGTTTTCTGATAGTTTGAAATCTAATTACTCATTGATCAAGGAAATTTTTCATCAAACTAGTATTGGTCTTGAGAGCTTGATACTATCCATACATGTTTGTGTCCACATGTGTTGTTGAAATTGCAGATTTTTCAACTTTTTGAGACGGGGCCATTCGTGTCGTTCCGACACATCTAGTTTTTATATATCTTTGGACATAATAAAGACATTACATTGAAATTAGCTTCTCATCCATACTTTGCCTCAGATAACTACTTTAACATGTAAAGACGGAAATTGAAACATTATTGTTGTTATCAATCACTTACATTCAGTTTTTGTGTACTTTTGTTCACAGGCACTTGTCTCGAACAGAACATTCGTTAGATGTGTTTGAGCTTTTGATTCTGCCAATTTATGGGTGACTATCCGTTTTGAATTTCCCTTGCAGTTCGGTATTTTTGCTATTTCACTTTTTACTTTGGTAAAACGTATATAGGTAAAAAAAATTCAGAGATAAGTGTCTGTGCTTTTGTTCTATACTCATCTTTAAATATGTGATACGACAGATAGTTTACGATGTTGAAATTAGAGTTAATTAGATAATTTGCTTGTTTGGATAATTCAGGGAAATGACCATACGTTTGAATATAACCACCTATTTAAAATGTGTACTACAGCCAGTGATTGTGGTGCGTTTATGGCAGGCCGAGAATGGACATGGGTTAGTACTACCATAGTTTATTCTTAGATATCGTAGGTAAAGGAAGCTGATATGAAAGTATTTTTAAACGTATTTTTTCTGCATAGATCCGTCATCATGAACACGCTGGGAAAGCTAATAAAAGTAAAAAATATATACATGTAAACTTTATAATATGAACAAATTTTGCAGGGAACGGGTCGATTTAGTATATTTTTCGTGACCTGCAACCTCATGCAGTAAATTTTGAAAACTCAGCATTTTCGATTTGGTAACAATGTATTGCATGGTCCACAGCTTGTAAATGAGGTGACAGCATAAAAATGTAATTACAAATGGTGGGTTAATTTCTTATTTGCAAAGAGTAAGTTATAAAAATAAAAAATAAGAATATGTGGTGTGATTGCCAATGAGACTGTTCCCTACAAGAGACCAAATGACACAGAATAAACAACTACCTGTATAAGACACCGTACGGCCTTCAACAATGAGTAAAACCCATACTGCATAGTCAGCTATAAAAGGCCCCGAAATGACAAATGTGAACAATATACACTTTATACTTTTTTACACATAGTGACTTTGATAGAGAGTTGTCTCATTGGCACTCATACCACATCTTCTTATTTCTATATAAGTACATAACAGTATTTGTATATAATGAATCCACAAAACCATTCCATGGAATACTAATGAAAGTAAATAATTACGACAAACGAAACTAAACCACCGTAAATATATCCCTGTTGAGTTTTTTTTAATTTATGTAAGTGTAATGAAATAATCCCTTTATTGTATCTGATGCAGAGAGGAAACAAGATAAGATCCAATCACATCCATGGTACAAGACGTACAGTACCTGGTGCAGACAACCGAGGGATAATGTTGGATGACCAGTTATCTGGAATACACATTGAACACAATGTTTTTGTTAATGCAAGTATTATTTATCAATACTTCAAAGTAAACAATACAATTAATAAAAGTGTTTGGATACATAAAGTAGGGTCTTGATGGGAGCCCTTCATGTCTGTATTCTTCAATTTTTTAGGCCATTTCACTTGAGTCTTCATACTTTTTGCCCATTATTCTTTATTCTTTATATTTTAGCACCTCCTTGTTCTCTATTTTTTTTTTTTTTGTTGGTCCATTTTTTCTTTTTCTTTATTATTTGTTCCATTTTTCTCTATTCTTTGTCTTTTTTGCCCACTATTCTCTATTCTTTAAACCCCCATCCACACCCTCATAAAGGTGTTTGATTTTTTTTTTAATTTAAGGCAAATAGGTGTAATTGCAAATATTCCATTGTTATATTCCGATATTTGATGTCAATATTGATGCAAATAAGATAAAAGCTAAGAGAGGCGAAAGATACCATATAGGGACATTCAAACTCATAAGTTGAAAACAAATTGACAACGTCATGGCTAAAAAAAGACAAAAAAGACCAACAGACAAACAGACAAACAATAGTACACAAAAACAACATAGAAAAGTAAAGACTTGGTAATACGAACCCCACCAAAAACTTGATGTGATCTCAGGTGCTCTGGAAGGGTAAGCAGATCTTGCTCCAGATGTGGCAAATTATACGATATTTTGGATATAACATCACCATACAGACAAGAAGGCTACAAAAAAATGTTTTGAGATACAGAACTCATTTAATTTTGAAGTAGTTAAAGAGTTTCAGTGAATACTTATAGTTCATATATCCTTGGGACCGGACTTGAAATTATTGATAAAACAGTGAGCAGAATGTCTGTTTCTTGTCAAAAACCTTTTCTTGATTGATAAACATTTACAAAAAAACTATGTAAAGCATTGATAAATCAATTTTCTATAGGGAAAGTATTCATTTAATGTTTCAACTTTCTGGTCCATCATATGACACCGTTCATCTCTGTTGTTCAGTAACCATAACTCTCTCTAAGACTTTTTTTAATTTTCGATTTTTTTTAGATAAGGGAGAGGGGGTATTACATCTGAAAATAACACGCGTACATCCATAGCAAATGAACATTATGTAAAATTTCGTCTATTTTGATTTTTTGATGAATTGAGTCACTTTTGATTTTGTAATATATTGTATATATTAGAATGACGTACATTGCAACATCGGAGGGGGAAGAGACAATTTAGTCAGGTCAAACATATTCTATAATGCTTCCCAGTACTCAATGCAGTTTGATTCCAGAGGGAAGTTTGGAGGCGGACTTACAAGTACCTTATTGTTATTGCTCAAGGTAACTATTCAGATGGTACTATCGTTATCAGTCCATTACCTATCATGACTGTCAGTCAAAATTAAACGCTTCCAATGTGCAGGCAATTGGGTTCGATACATGGCTACAGAGACCATGCCAAGTAATGACATTGACGTTCAAAACGCTTTAAGGTGGTACCCAACACCTTGAATAATATTAATTTGGCTCGTTTAACTTTCATAAAATTTTGACAAAATGTTTACTTTGACACTTTGACAAAAATATAAAAAATTCAAAAAATTTGAACCAACCACTTTATCAGAAAAATTTCATTGGTTATATAGCAGTTTGACAAACACTAATTTTGATCATTGATAAGCTTAATATTTCCTACAACAATACAACATGATTAAAACGTTTAGCTGATTTTTACAGAGTTATCTCCCTGTAGTGTTAGGTACCACCTTAATAGACTTAATTTCATAAGGAATGATCAAACACAAACGTGAAAGTGAAGAATGTATGTATACTGGAATACTTAAGGAGGGGCGTAAAGGGGGAAGGGGGTATCTGCACGGAAGAACGCGAAATAAAATTGCCATTTCACGATGAACGAACAATTGAAATTTTCTTGCACGTTGATCTTTTTATCGATTTCACGAAACACGGTAAATAACGAACCTTTTTCACGGCTGCACGTGAAATAAAAATGGCAAAACACGTTGCACGAAAATAACCCTTTACCACCCTCCTTAAGGAGCATTATGACTAACAAAAAATAAAAATAATAATCTAATCTAACTAAAGTCAACATTCAGCGTGGAGATGGAACCAAAGTTTCTCAACAGTTGTGTAGATTTTAAGAAACGTTTGTTTAAAATTATGACTTACACATTACGATGTAGTTATTGCCTCCTTTTGAATGAATGGTAGAATGTCTGGTTTCACATTTGCGTCAGCAGAGACATAATTTGTTTTTGTAACAAAGTATTCAAACTTAAATCAAAGTCTATCTTTTTTCGAATATTTGAAATAATAATAATGAAATAATATCGTACAGTAAAGTAGTTGTTAATGTACATAGCTACCGTCATTGATTTGGTCGAACTAGTCTAACTATGGTAATGTAAAACTATATAGATCTTTAGCACCGTTTTTAAACCTAACATTTTTAACTTCATGTTTATATTTGAACGTTTCAAATTGTCTCCATCGTACTTGATAGAAGTTATTCTGTGAGCGACGACTTTGTAATCAAGAAAAATAGTGAATGATCATACTGTGATTGCTGGTTTATTTTGGTTGGAAGTTTTTTTTTTGCATATAAACACGTTTTGTAAACAGCTTTGTTATCATTTTATACATTGTTTTATAAGACGATATATTTCAATATTAAAAATCAAATTTCAGAGAGTACCATATCAAAATGAGTTATGGAGTTCAAGGTATCCGGAACTTGCCACAATACTGAACAGCACTAGTAATCCTGGTAATCCAGAAAGTAAGAATAGTTTATTTACAACTAGTTAACGTACTTTTACTGTAGATCTAGCAATAGCATGACAGTTTAAAGTTTGTAATGCCGTCAAAAGCAGTTGATTAAAAAAATACAGCAAAAAAGTTCTCTAGCATTTAGCATTATGACAGTATATTGGTCACGATGTCGACAAAATTTGTAACATTAGTCAACGTATTTAAATAGACTTTATCGCTATTTGGGAATCTGCGACCCTTGACCCGAACATCTGCGACACTTGAATTATTGACGTCATTCAACAACCACTTTTCCTTTGTTGCGTCAGACATTTTCTATTGCCCCATCAAAATTTTAGGTAAAACCTTAACTTTGAGATTTCCAGTAATGGTCGACAAATAGCGATAATGTATATTCAATGTAACCATGTGTTTTGACGATTTGCCCTTTTCTTCTTTAACATTTTGACTGTTTTTAGTTTGTGAATGCATGTCTTCTTCTTTAAACACAGACACATATACACTCATTTCATCTATAAATTTGTTACTGTCTTGTTTTTTACAGATAATGTTATTGTGAACAATGTGTTTTATTCCAAACATATAAAAGCAATAGATGGAAACAAATATGGATCTAACTGGTTCTATGTGGCTGACAATATATATGTAAGCATTATGCATCTTCAGTATAAATATATTTGGGTAAAATAAATCCACAAACATCTGACATAAAATGAACATTATCAATTTTGCTATGCGATAATTGGTAATGCGACGAGTTCGACTTGAGTAAAATGAAGACCATACTGCAGGAAATGTAATAAGCGGAAATTGCGACAGAATGACATGTTGGCCATACAAAAAAAGAAAGCCAAACAATAGTCCTGAAGAAACTGTACATTAAATTAATAATTGAGCAATACGATCCCATAAAAAAACTGGAATGAAATCATGTGCTCAAACAAAAGTTTAAACATCCATCTTCACTCCGAAATTTGCTGAGTTTCGCGTGTTAAAATGTCATATGTCCTAGTTGGTGATACATGTTTAGAACTAATACCTTTACGCTTTATCTAACTCTAATTCACAAAATATTGGTAAATGCAAGTTATATAACCACAAAACAAATACAGACAAACGTTATGTTTCAAGGTGAAATAGGATTATTTCTTAAAAAAAGAAGTAATCTGTAGACTTCATCACCGTTTGCCAACACAGTAGACATCATAAACGGTAGAAGAGCATACAACACTAGGGCAAAACGAAAACGGTCGACGAGAAAATAAAAGTCTGAAAAAAAACCGTGCATGAACAAAATATAAATTGCGTTACCCATGTTAATGTCACAAGTTGGAATATTAAGTAGTCACTTTGGATGATTATTATTGTGAAAGTCAACTGGTTCCACATTTTGAACTTTAACTTTCAATTTGTGGTAAAAAGGATTTATTAAAACTCTTTAACATCGATGACGAGTTTCAATAATAAGAAACTATTTCAAAATTCATCCACTGAAATCCTTACTATATTTGAATATCTTTTTTGTAGACAACTGTTGAACAAAACTTCTATGCCCCAGTATATGGAAATTTTAGACTAATCTGCAGTTTGAGTGACGTCAATATCAGTGCACCAGTGCCAGCAAATGAAGTTGGACCCAGAGATACGGTGGGACCAATAGCAATTCGTATGTATATCTACAATTTATCATGATTCGTATGTATATCTACAACTTATCATGAAAACAATCCTTAAATACATGTACGTATATTGCATATTGTATAACGAAATATATTAAATAAGCAAATAATTTTTATAGTTATCAAATATTCCACGTTAGAAATTATTGTCAGAAAATTGTTAAATAATAACAATTTTTTTTTTAAATTAATACATATTATTTGTGACTTTGTTATTGTAGGACATATGTCACCAGCACCAGGCTTTGCAATAGGCACTCCACAAACACAGATAACATGTCCACAAAAACTGCCACCAGCTAAGCCACCTCAACCACTGTACCTTCCAGATGGATCAGTACCAAACAATATCTATAATGATGTTCCAAAGGAAGGTTTGTCTTTTCGAGGAAAATACGAAAAAATATATACTTATATATGAAATCCGGAGGTGTGGTATAATTATCCATGAGACCACTATCAACCAGAGACAAAAAATATGTGGATGCAAGCATCTGAATATCAACGTGCTATAGTACTATAGTGCGTAGTTGTTGTTCTAAGGAATAAATCCTGTCGATAAAGTTATTGCCGATACGTACACGAATGTAGTACAGGTGAACATTTACAGCTGTAATCATCTCATCACAGATCCAGATCGCTCATCTTTTTGTCTTAACCGTCATTATACAGATTTACTTTCAAATTGCCAGCTCTCTATTTCTCAGAAAAACCTAACCTCTGTCTCATTTCATGCATATGGTATTTGCATATTTCAGTTAATACGTTACGCCCGTACATGTTCACAGTATAATGACTTCATAAACAATGATGTGCTCCTTACATGAAAACTGCTCAAAACATGAGAAGGAACGATTGAAATCGACACATTGGTCAAGTTGTATGGTCATCATGACGAAAAGAATTAGCAATTGGATGTGACGGTGTCTCAATTCACTAGCGACATGCTTCCAAGGTCTCAGATTTTATGATACAAGTCTAGTCGTCTTCTCTGTTATTTTACCAAGTATGTTCTATTCCCGATTTTGACAATTTTGACTGATTGTGGATTCGCTTGGCGAGTGATGCATGCAGAGCAGGTGATTCTTCTCCTGTCATCACACACGGTCTGTCTCCTTTAAGATCTAGAGTGCATGCGATTCCCTTTGTTTATGTTTGTTACCATGACTTGGATCTTCTTAATATATTTGAACATTGTCACCTTAATTTATGTTATTACTTTTTAAATATAAGTTCAAATTTATCATGTGTTACATCTACTGTATGTATTATGGACAAAAGGGACAGCATACTACGTACATTTGTAGATCTCTCGGTTATTAAGTCGTTTTCGTATCACTGTAACCTTGGAAATAATGCTTTTGTTGTAAGTACTACACTGTCCGTTCGGTCATTTTTAGGTTGTTGGTTTAGATTTAATAGTTGTCCAAACCACATGGAACGTGTTAGTACATTAGCAAAGCCATATTACCGTTATGAAACGGAAGAGGGAGCAGGAACAAATGAAACTCTTTGCCTGGATACAACAGCAAAAATGATTCAAGAATGTGGAAAAGGGGCAGATTTCTCAATAATATTTGGACCGACAGGTAAATACATTATATAGGCATTAACATCAAGTATTAAAGTTAGAAAAGTTTCCAACTGATATATCTTAAAGGATTATATTATTTGTTTTGCAAAAAAATGTATGCACTATCCGAATGAGCAAGATACAATTGGTTTACTCTACTTAATGTTGTCAATATACAATTAAGGAGTTAAGTCAATTAAAGGTGGCGGTGCGCATTGACCGTTTTTTTAGTTTGCTATAAAAAGACAGAGGAGGGTGATGAGGGGTATCCGTCAAGAGTAAAAACCAAACGGCAAAGCATTTTATCAAAATGTATCTAGAGGTAAATATTCATTCGTCTTAGATAGACAATATCAATATATAGAATGAAAGAATCCCCTTTTTATAGTGTTAAATATGTTCCTAGAGGGGTTGTTTTGTTTTGTTCCTCAAAGACATACATGTAGTGTATTCGGTTTTCTCGAGGAAACAAGTATAAGATCGTTTTACTTTAGTGAATGTATCAATATAATGACGCGAGAAAAAACCGGATATAAAGGATTTTGTGTTATAGAGAAGCCAAATTATTTTTTTTTTCAATTACAACATAATTATATTTTTACAGATCTTCAGTCCGCGCTTGAAAGATATAATACCTAAATGAATGTTACTTATAATGTTATACCAAGTTTATGTTTTATTTTTCTACTTAATGCGTACAATTGTATTTACATATTATGTGTTTGTAGGTGCAATGACAGTTGGAGGTGAAGGTTGTTTTTTCGCCTGGTACGGATGCCCACGAGTAGGATTATTTAGAACTCGTATAGAAAGAGATAATTGGGCCGAGCGGCATGTCAATGGTGCTTATGATGAACAAGCTTGTCTAAATCGAGCTCGTCCACAATGGAGATATTGTGGACATAATACATCTTATCCTATAGTTAACATCTTTAAACCAACAGGTAAAATATTGCGTTCTCATTGATATTAAAAGTGACAGTCACTAGAAGAATATTTACCAAATGTTTTTGGTTTTTTTTTTTAAAACAAACTTTTGCTACTTTAGAAAACTTCTATTACGGGGCTTTAGAAAATATACTAGTACATGACCAAATATCAATGAAAAGGATTTTGTCTTCTGCAAAAGGGAAAATAATATTGCTTGATTTTTTTTTGTTTTTTGTATCTAAGCGAAGTGACTCGACAAGTACGCAAAATTAGTTCAGTAGCTTGTCTTTCTTCATTATCATTTAAATGAAGTGGTGAGATTATCAATAAGACAATTAATTCGACTCAAGACAATTTAAAAAAAAGTTAGTAGGCCTGTTAAGTTACCAACACAAAAGACGCGTGACAAACCGTTTAAATCCTAATTCTTCATTTATTTCGCTTTGACTGTAATTCAAGACAGTAAATAACACATTAAATGGAATCAAAATTTAAAAGAGGGAGAAAATATATCACAATTTCTCAAGCTTATCTATTATATAAGTGTTACGTAGAGTGCCTCAAACTGACAGTATGAAATGGTAAATAGTAATAATACAACACTATGTAAAGAAATTTGAACTATTTTTGTTTTAAAACTGTTAAAATAAATTTCAGTACGCTTTACAATTTATTTTACAAATAATGTAAAAATATTATAATAAAGAGTAATCAACGGAGTGAAAAAAATAAATATATATGTGCTATAAGTTATATAAGATCATGCAGTAAGGTAGAGCCAAAGTCAACGATGAGTTAAGTACCGACAAGGCCAAAATTTAAAACAAACATCAGTCCCAAGATCAGAAGACAGAAAAGTAAAATGATAGCACGATGAGTTAATGTTAAACACGGTGCTCAGGAAGAGTAAGCTGTTATTGACAAACTTATTTCAACAAATGTGTGTCTAGCGACAAGTTATATCGTTAGATACGTAGGTTTTGTAAGAAAATGTAACATGTACATTGTACTTGGTGATCTATGACACGGATATTTCGGAACGTTGAGCCGAGTTATGATGGCGTCTGGAAACTGCGGAATAAAAGATTGGAAGTTAACGTAAAACCCATCTTTCGCCTCTCTTTCATTCCATGAAATTTTGGAAATACCGTCGAATCACATATACGCTGCACCTTAACTGATATACAAATTAGAAGATGTGCCAATGAGACATCTGACGAATTAAGATACAGTATTCATATAAAAGTGGTGCTTATTAAGTGTTACACTTAATTGACATTCATAGTTTTAATGACGGTTGCCTAAAACATGCCTTTTATTTCTTTTTTTTTCTATAATATATTACGAAAGCTGTAGAGATTTATTCAGTCAAGAACATTCTTCTCTAAAGATTTCATTCATCTAACTAACATTTTTCATAGGCCATTTTAAAGTTTCCGGTGGTGGATGTTATATTAAACCAGATAAATGCCCTGGAAACACCAATTTAGAGCATATGTTCTATGACAGTGATGGAGCTTCAAATAATGGAACAGGTAACGAGCTATTTTTAAAATGATAACAAGGTGCACTTGTCCAATGTGTCATTTGAGCTGAACATACAATTTCTTATTATGTGACATTGTCATTCGGATTACGTACGACTACACAGGGCTAAGAAATAACACATACACGTTGTTTGAAATGTTCAGATTATATCAGCTATTCATTTATAAGTAGAATTAACATGGCTTCTAAATGAATAGGGCCTTTTTAAAAAAGATATATTTGCAATATCAGGATCGTACCCCCTCCTTTTCGGTAGCAAATGTTTGTCCTCCTCGCAGCATTATTTAAGTCGATCCTGCAGGATGGTTGTGCATCACTGCCTGCAATTGGTCCAACGCATTAGACCACTCGGCAAACTAGACCAAAGTGCATGATGCTCCACGTCGATCTGTATGTAGGGTTGTAAAACAGTGCGTGATGTATGGTGGCATATAGAAACAATACCGTGAACGTCAGCTGGTGTTTGTTTGTTAGTTGCGAAGAATGATCGTAGTACATGCTGTAACATCAATCTGTTTTCATTATATAAAGCTTATAATTACTCTTCGAAAGAAATCCACTTTCAAATAACAAAGCCTTATACAAGTACCAGGCCATAAATCACACCATTTGCCTTTAAATATTTTGGATTGAGCGTATCTGAAGATAATCCAGAAAAGCGTTTCGATCGAACGAATTTTATCATCGATGAAAACAATGAAGACACCAACAATAATGTAGGAAGAAAATACAGAACTGACAATTTTAGCACAGTCAAAACAACCCCTTGAAAGTCCGGTTTCTGGCAATGTAAATACTGTAAACTAACTAATTACCGTGATCGATTTTTTTTTCGCGTCTAGAAAAATAACGCGAAATATAATCGGTGCAAATATGTAAAATTTGGATTTTTCCTTAGTTATCTTCATCAAGCAAATTTTAGAATCGCGAAATTAAATCGCCGCAAAATGGGTTAGAAAGGGCTAAACGCAAAATAAAGTATCTGCGAAAATAAGTTGGTTTACAGTAGTTCATACTACAGTAGGACCAACCACTGTGTTGCTCATGTCAGGTTTAAATCTGGTAATGAGTCGTATTCGATAATGTCATAATCGAATAATAGAGAAGATGATAGAATGTATTATATGTGGGGACAAATCCCAAATTATTATGACGTCTCTAAACTTTCAAATGATTGGCTTCCGCTTTACTTCTTATAACTTTTAGTTAAAAAAATGTCCTTGTATTCATCATTCCTGTGCATTATGTAGTGTCTAAAGAAAACTCCAATATATATTTTGTATATGTTGCTTAAGTGTATCCTTTTTTCAATTTACAGATGACATCATGGAAAGTTGTTTTGAAAGAGCTGAATTCTTTTGGAAACAGTGCGGAAGTGATCTACGATATCCAGTTACAGCCTTCTTTAGACCAGAAGGGAAATCAAGTCGCTTTCCTCGATAACGCATCTTTGCGAAACATGAACGCTATTTATGTAACAATAAATTGTGTTTGATCACCTGAGTTATATAAAGAGTCAAATACAGACATTTATCCACCAAATGCACACACTAGTGAATGCACATAAACGGTCATATTGATCTAAACGTCATCTGCAAAGTCTGCAACTAAAAACATTATGCCTTGTTCAGAGTTATACTTAGTTTCAGATATGTTCTTGCTGTAAATTTAGTACTGTTCAGACTATTTGCTTGTATAAAAATAAGAAAATGTGGTATGATTGCCAATGAGACAACTCTCCACAAGAGACCAAAACCTTAACTATTTTTTCTCTTATTTGATCTTTCTCAGGTTCAGAATGAATCAGTCCACTTCGCCAGGTATTTATCATACAGAGCCATTTAAAATTAAATTCACCATAAAAATCTAAATCAAATATAGATAAAAGAAACTCACCGTGGGAATCTGTAGTGGAAGGTCAGTGTTTTAAACTTTTAATTGCAATCTAAAAGAGTGGAATATGTTTTGTTAATGGGGCGTTTACTACTGGTATTAGTTTTCTCAATTTAATTTTTTCATATTTTCATATCGGGGCCTTTTATAGCCGACTATACGGTATGGTGGTTTTCTCAATGTTGAAGGCCGTACGGTTGCCTATAATTGCTTACATCCACTTCATTTGAACTTTGGTGAATAGTTGTCTCATTAGCAATCATACCACATCTCCTTATTTTTATATTGGTAAGAGTTTATGAATAAAAGCCACAAATTAACTGAAATAAAATTGAAAGTAACGTACCTGGACAATTATCACAATTGATTCCACATTCAGCCTCATTCAAACCATCACACGCAATAGCATGATCAAACATGGAAATTGTTGCGTTTGGACCATTTGTATCGGCGCAATATTTCATAATTCCTTCATACTCATCAACCAAATAGTTATATTGTTTCCGTTTTCCTTTCATACATACACCAAAAACTTTAACCAGAGATATGTATATATGACTCTGCTTTAACCTTTCCACTGGGTACAAAATACAATTGTCCAACTTGATCGGTATGATGTGGCAAACCAATACTTTGAGCACAATCAATTGTATAATGAACATTCTTTAAAATCTGTCCTCGATTATAATTATAAATTCTTCACGCGATTTTGACAACCATTCATTGTACAGCTCTCGTTCTCTCTTGGCAGCGTCAATATGTGATTTTGGAAACTTTCATTTTTTTTTCTCATCGGTTTGTGCCAGAGTAATGGATTCTCGTAACTTTTTACAACTATGGCACACATCAGAATGTATAGATGCAAATCTTATGTGCGGTGAGCAAGACGACCAGACATTTTTGAATGTTGTTAACTGGACACATCTAGTTCCATTTGCCTGACATGCTGAAACATATGTGTCAAAACCTGATTCACAAGAAGGTAACACAATTTGAGGTTCAGATTTATGTCTGTTAGGAAGAGCTGTTGTGGTAAATCATGCAGACGCGCAATAATAATTTTTTAAATATTGTACAATATTTGAAATTCCCTCAAATGAAAATGCATTTTATGGACATCTATTAACCTTTCCAGGTTTTCTTGGCGAAATCCATTAGTGTTCATGTGTTTGGATTTTAGATTTTAAATATTTTAAATAGGACTCGCCAATATCATATGTTAACAGAAATACATCTCGACAAACCTCTCTGTTGTCAAAAGTATATGCATACCTGGTTCCTTTCGCTCTCAGTATCTTGAACGGGATTCATCTACGCCTTATGATTTTAATTTACACATTAAATACATGTCTTTGCCTTCTTATGACAGTTCACGCATAGAGAGTATATGACTTACTATTTTATCCTGTTCAAATTGATTGATACAATTGACAAGACAACCACAATCTCTAGTTGTTGTGGCCATATTCAAACCTTCATTATTTATAAATGTATTATCTTCATTTTGATGTTAAACGAAAGCTGCAGCTGCTTGTGCAATTTCATCAGTTTCAGATAAATGTCCTGCAATAAACATGTACGCATGTAAATGTTTACTAAACAAACTAAAATGTACGTTAAACTAAATCAATTTAAACGAAAAATTACATATGAAAACTTAATTAACTAATCTTACAAATATATCTCGTGTGCGAAATCTCAATCTGTCCAATGGCATGTTCGTCATAAATATCGCCTACGTGTATGTATTATAAAAAGTTTCGCCTGGATATCCCTTAACAGAACATTTTGATTCGAAGTCCACTTAAGTGTTTCAATATTCTGCAAAAGTAAAATAGACTGTTTTAATATCTAAAGCATGACATTTCAGGATTGAAAAAATCCTAAGAACAACAAGATTATTTGATGTGACCTAACTATATCTCTAGCATCTCGTATTTTTATTATTATACTTCATGCCAAAATGCCAGATTTTGATTGGTTAATACGACGGAGACAATTTACTCTATCCCATGGCAAATACTCTATTGCCCTTCACGGAGACGCTTGCTCAAGTGTGCGCTCTAATAAATACGGATGATTGTTATGTACAAGACGACATAGTTTATTACTTTGAATTTGAAATTTAATAGACAGTAATAACAGAACATTCAGTATAATAAATTAAATAACACATATCTGAGAGGATGATAGAGCAGATTGTTACCCCTCGAAAAGACATTGTCAACCTTGGCTTCGCCTCAGTTGACAAGGTTTTCTCGGGGTAACAAAAAGTAAAAAAAAACATTAATTGAAATAAAACTTGTTCTTAATAAAATTGAGAATGGAAATGGTGAATGTGTGAAAGAGACAACAACTCGACCAAAGAGCAGAATTGTAGGTTGTTGACAAAATTGTGTTTTAAAGTTTTTGTTTCGTGTGTCCCAAGATAATTCCAGGCCCTTTCCACAAGTTTATACCTTTAGGATTTGGTGTCTGAATTTGTCATTCAGCATTTGGCATGCATAATGTCCCGCCAAAATATTAAATTATTTTCTTCGGTTCACAACAATTTGTCGTAACAAAAGTAGAAAAAAATCTAGCTTCGGAAAAAAACTTTTAGTGGTTTTTAGTAATACAACATTGTTATTGTTTATATATGTAGGACTTTAAAGTGCGATGGTCACGCTAAAGTGCGATGGTTTAAGCTAATGTGCGATAGTATAACACGCTAAATTGCGATAGTATATAGCACGCTCAAACGGTGCGATGATGTAACGGGAATGAGGTTCGGGCAATGGTTTCGTTTGTTGCTGTGTTCCTATTAGTGAAGTTTTTCGTTTATTGTTATGTTTATTAATCAAGCCGTTGTCCTTCTCTTTTGATTTGTTTTACACTGGTCACTGTTTGGCCCTATATAGCTTGCTATGTGGCTTGGACCAAGGCTCCACGTTAAAGGCCGAACAATTATTAGTTGCATATATCAATGACATTTGTTCTCGGATGGATATTTGTCTTATTTTTTTATTTAAAGTACGATAGTTGTCAAAAAAGTGTAATGGTTACATTGCAGTAGCTAGTATATACTCTATGAACCTGTCTCAAGCCAGGAATCTGCAATTCAGTGGAAGTCGTTTGTTGCTGTACTTCATATTTGTTTTCCGTTTATTGTTTTGTATATAAATCAGGTTTGACACTGGTCGTTTTGTGGCCCTTTGGTCTTTATAGAATACTATGCAGTGTTAGCCAATGCTCCGCGTTAAAGGAATGCGGTAACATATAGTTGCTTACAATAATGACATTTGGTCTAGGATGGAGAGTTGTCTTATTACCTCTGGTGGTTAAGTTACTGTCTAGTTGACGTATATCCATATCTTTAACAGAAATGACGAACCATATTGTAAAAAATGTTTTATAGTCTAAGAATGAGTTCATTAGAAAGTACAAAAGTAGACTTTATTTCACGCAAGTTCATAACATGGAATAACAAACATAGGAGGAGCTGCTAAATTAAATTTTGACGAATTAAATTCCTCAACGTCCAAGTAAGCCATCTCCAGAATCTCTTTTTCCTCTTTAGTTAAATTACATTTAGCAACCTTAACATAAATAGTAGAAATACTAAAATTATTTCAGTATAAATGATCAAATGGTCATGCGTATGATAGTTCTGTATATGCATGTGATATTTGCCACTGTACGTTCAACAAGCAAACATTAGTTTATATTACTTTAATTTATTAATTTATTTTACCGAACTACTGGAAAATATGATTTTCAAAGTGTTTCATACACAGCGTCACTTTTACGGTAATCCGCTTTATCATTGTTGTTGATTTCCACTGTTATCGGGAAAACGCACCTTAGCGTATTGAGGCATGGGACTTTAGCATGTTCCATTAAATAGCACAGACCATCGCACTTTAGCGTAGACCATCGCACTTTAGCGTGACCATCGCGTTTTAGCGTCCCCATCGCACTTTAGAGTCCTACATATATAGAAGATGGAATGCATATACAGTGTATGTCAAAAACAAGAAGTTTTTATAGAATTTTATTCCAAAACTGAAATCATTCTATGTTTAAATTTTGAATCGTAAATACGTAATTTTACAGAAGCAATATACTATCAGAATATATACTATTCAACACGCATAATAAAGTTATGTTAAAAATATCTCTATTTCAACGTTAAAATTTATCGGTTTGTCGTACGTTACCTTTTAGCGTTGACTACCTATAACTTCAATCCTTTCCTTTTTTCATAGGTTGTGAAAATACAAAATTAGATATATCACCAGATTTAACATGCATGAGGGATACAATAGAGTCACATGTTGAGCAGGAACTGCTTACCCTTCGGCAGGACGGGTTTACCCCTGAATTTGGTTGGGTTCGTCCTGTCTTTCCAGTCTTCATTGTTATGTGTACAGATTAGTTATTGCCGATGTGGACATGGAATAAAGAATAACACACCTTTTGTCTAGGTGGCCACACAACAAAAAACAACAAACTATTTATCTTAGTGGACACAAAACAAAGAACAACAAAACGTTTGTCTAAGTGAACATAACACACAAGGAACAACAAATCATTGGCCTCAGTAGACACACAACAAAAAACAAAACACCGTTCGTCGAAGTGGACATAAAAAAAAAAAAAAACAACAGACCCTTATTCTACGTGGACACAAATCAAAGAACAATACACCGATAATGTGGACATAAATCAAAGAACAACACTTTGGTGGTTTTTCTTATTATTCATTTGGTTTTACAAAAACTCAACTATACATTATAACGTTCCGATTGTATATAAAAAATGTAATGGACAAAAAAAGGATTTGGTGTATTAGGTGAAGACAACGCTTACTACATGAAATAAAAAAATAGCCAACACAAATGAACAACGCTTTCTTAATCTCCAGGTCACAAGAATGTATTCATATTGGAGCAAAAGCTATCACATCACTGCAAGTTTAATACGTCATTTGAACCGAATTAAGCGAAATGCATTGCTGTATGTCGATTTAGCTAGATGTGATAAATTACGAAGTCATAATTAAAACTAAACAATTTATCAAACATTCTTCCTGTTAAAATTATAAAAGATAAGTTATGCTCTAATTGTGTTTGACAATTAAACTAATTATTTTAGGCTATCCTGATTGTTTTCATACAAATTCATAATCATATAATAAAATAGATTTAGATAAAACTTTGTTATGATATTGTTTTGTAAAATATGGGGAGTTCCTTGATTGAATACGTACGGTGTATTTTGGAATGAAACCCTATTGTTGTGATGTGAAATATAAAAGACTAAATCTTGTGTTCAATCGGAAAGCATTACCCGTTATAATCTTTAATTCAGTCCGATCTGACGTTGTTGTTTTGTAGATGGCAGTTTTCTAAAAGTTTCCAGTTACAATTTTGATTGTACTTTTGGAAGATTGAAAATTAAGAACATTATTAACTTTTGGAAATTGAATGTAGGATACAACTGGTAAAAAATATATGATAAAACAGATAAACCTTATTTCCTACTAATACTTGTAAAGATTATTCTTACAAATTATGAAATTCAATGTCAAGCTTGTTATTTTAACTGTATACTACGAAAATAATAATGTTATTCATGAAACCACAGATTTGAATGTTTTCAATAAACGCATTCAATCTTATATAATTGTCGCACAGCATTGATGTTATTTTATATTGTATAAGCCAACTAAACATAGACATATATTTGAAATTTGTATTGATTAAAGTTAGACTTTCAATTATTTAACTTCTGTACTGACCGACTTTAGAAACGCAACACTAGATTATTCTTTTAATATCCATTTTCAAATAAGCAATTTTATAAAACAAATGTATAAACATAAATTTCATTCATTACTTCATTTGTCTAAAAATAAAATTCAGTTCGAAAATTGAATTGATTACGTCATTTTTATGTTCAAATCATGTGGTATGCACTGAAACCCTGGTTCCCACTTATCAATGGAATATGTCACCGTCGACAGCAATGACTGCCTGTAACTAACGCCAAAATGATTGTCAGAAAGGTCAACCAATTCTGTTGGGCATGTTTTGAGTTCCGTTTTGTACCTTCTGATTTTGTCCTTGTCTCACACATTACAGTGTGGTTTGGCAATTATGCGGTTAAAACTTTAAGACTTTAAATGGTTTTCTGCAGTTCATTCTTTGGCATTTCAATTTTTGGGAAACATCTTTGGCATGAATCTGTCTGCCATTGCATTTGGCGATTTGATTAGCAGTTGAAGTTGTGGCCGTAAACATGTCTTGCAAATGACGTTGCGTAATCAAATTCTATTGACGTGGCGTTGTCACTGCATATTGATCTGGTCATTGATGGTCATCAACAAATCCCGTCTACCTGTATCGTTGTTGGAAGAACAGTAAGACGAGTTTCTGACGTCAAATTGTCTGGTTACAGCACGTTCACGTTTTCCTGCCTGCAATATTCTTATGGGCTGATTCAGATTTTCGCTGCTCAGTCTCGGCAATATTGAGATGCAACATTGTTTAACTGATTTAAGTGTGGGTATCGATTTAAAGAATTGTTTCACGAAGAAAAAACCTCAAAAATGATTTATGGGTTTAAAATTTCGCTTTAAGAAATTCGTGCGACTTCAATACTCCGGTATGTTCAATAACCTCAGGTACATGTAAGTCAGACATTGATTTTTTCTAAATAGAAAGATGTATAGTAAGCTTGAATAGTAGTTATTTGAGGATCAATCATGATTTGGTTAACAAAATCAACAAAATGTGTGTTGCGCTTTTAAAGTCCGTCAGTATATAACCGATCGATAATTGCGAATTACAGATGTATACAAAAACTTACACGTCATTGATTGTTTTTTAAAGATATAATACCTATACTGTCAGACCTTGCATAATTTGAAAAGTTGACTTGAAAAATTAAAAAAAAAAATTATAATTTCGGAAAATCTCAGGCCTTGTGATCATAAAAATGCCGAGTACGATTATCGTTATCAGACCTAGCATCCAACCAATCAAAATAAGGGATTAGGTGTTACGAGCACAGATTTTATACTCCGAGAACTGAGATACGTTTTCAGCTCTAGAGCCTAGGTCTGTTGATAGTTGATTGAAGTAGAAAAATCAATAATGTAGTGTTTCCGAAAAGTATTCATTGATACTTTATTTGTTAGAACAAAGATACCAATTTTGATAGTTTAAACAGTGGAGTCATAGAAATTAGAAATTGAATACAATTAAGAATAAAAATTGTATACATCCGAAGCGCTTTTTTTTCATTTGCCTTCATCAGGAACGATACCATCACAAACTTGAAAGTCACGAATGTATAAGTACCGAAACACGGGTGAAGCTGTATGGCAAAAAAAAAAAAAAAAGACATAAAATGATAGCCAGATCCATGTAGTAATCTTTAAATTTAATGTACTGTATTATAATTCTATAAATTTAAACTGCGTGAGGTAAGGGTGTTTTATCTATAAATTCTGTTTCTATTCAGAATGCCTTCACGAAAAAAACTGTCTCAATATGAGATCAGAAAACCCCACGTTGACAAATTGAATTTAAAATAAAAAAAATGGCTAAAAATGGAATTATATTCAACTGGTGTAAAAAGAGTAATTATCTTAAATAAAAGCTGCTAATCTTATTTTTGGTATAAACCATTCCTAAACTTAAGGTCGTTTGTTTAAAATTTAACACATAATTCTGTCTTATTTGAAATTCATTAATTACACTGTTTGCTATTTGTTTGGTTGGATCGTAATCTGCACTAACATTTTCATATTTTAAGTTCAATGTCATGAATCGAACACAAGATTCTCACACACACAATATTTGCCCTGCGTCGGATAGAAATCGACCTTATGCAAGTGCATGAATAATACCTGTACATGTATAATATTTGGTTAGTTTTGGATCATTCAAATATGAAATAAAAGATGTATTTTGGTCTGTTTTGTAGGGTTCTTATCACAGCTCAATTTTTCAACAGTTATCGACTCTCCGTAGAAATATTTTTAACCCGAAATTAGATAACAGATATATTGATATTCATTTGTATAATTTCGACTTTTATCCGACGCAGCTCATTTGTTATTTGCAAAATAGTATTTATAGTATTTTAGCATACAATTCTCACACAATATAATTATTATGTTCTTTGCAAAATAGAATTAATTTGTTTTTCAATTCAGTCTAAGATGTTTGCTTTAGGGCTTCAGAGGTCTAGCATATAATGAAACTCTGCTACAATACTGCAAAAATAGCTTCGTTTTGAGGACTTATCATTAAATTTCAGATATGACCCAAAAGAGATGATTTGTTAAAATACGTATTATACACAGCTGCTTAAGGGGGTAACATATCATTTTGGTAATGCACTTTCTCATATCTAATTTTCAAAAGTAATTGTAAAATGGCAAATTAAAACAAAACAGTTCATTTCGACATGTTTATGATTACATTTTCATGGCGATACCACAGTTAATTGACATTTCTTCACTATAGTATCACGATTATTTAACTTCATTAATTTATTAATAAAAATATAAACATCCGTTTGAAAGAATTGCAGAATTTTACTACTTTAGAAATTTCCGAGACCAAATTATAACTTTCATTGTAACCCCCATACTCAATAACGGTGTCGCATGAAGAACAGTCTGAATAGACTAGACTCGAGATAAACTGAATGACGAATGTATAAATAACCCATAATAATCATATCCTAGGTTTTATTTACACTTCCTTTAAGATTACACAGAAAGGAAGTAGCATAGTAGGTGCAAAATACAACATTACAAATAATATATTTTAAGTAATTTGTGAAAAGTCCCTAGCATGTCCTCACATACCTAATTCAATAATTGTTTACAGAAATAGATCTATTTTATATATGTTGTCATTATCTATATTTAAGCATGCAAAAGAAATATTTGGCATCAACAAGAATAAAAAAAAAAACAACACACCTTATTCTACGTGGACACAAATCAAAGAACAATACACCGATAATGTGGACATAAAACAAAGAACAACACTTTGGTGGTTTTTCTTATTATTCATTTGGTTTTACAAAACTCAACTATACATTATAACGTTCCGATTGTATATAAAAAATGTAATAGACAAAAAAAGGATTTGGTGTATTAAGTGATGACAACGCTTACTACATGAAATAAAAATAGCCAACACAAATGAACAACGCTTTCTTAATCTCCAGGTCACAAGAATGTATTCATATTGGAGCAAAAGCTATCACTTCACTGCAAGTTCAAGACGGTCCCTAGAACCGAATTAAGCAAAATGCATTACTAGATGTCGATTAACCTAGATGTGATAAATTACGAAGTCATATTTAAAACTAAACAATTTATCAAACATTCTTCCTGTTAAAATTATAAAAGATAAGTTATGCTCTAATTGTGTTTGACAATTAAACTAATTATTTTAGGCTATCCTGATTGTTTTCATACAAATTCATAATCATATAATAAAATAGATTTAGATAAAACTTTGTTATGATATTGTTTTTGTAAAATATGGGGGAGTTCCTTGATTGAATACGTACGGTGTATTTTGGAATTAAACCCCTATTGTTGTGATGTGAAATATAAAAGACTAAATCTTGTGTTCAATCGGAAAGCATTACCCGTTATAATCTTTAATTCAGTCCGATCTGACGTTGTTGTTTTGTAGATGGCAGTTTCCTAAAAGTTTCCAGTTACAATTTTGATTGTACTTTTGGAAGATTGAAAATTAAGAACATTATTAACTTTTTGGAAATTGAATGTAGGATACAACTGGTAAAAAAATATATGATAAAACAGATAAACCTTATTTCCTACTAATACTTGTAAAGATTATTCTTACAAATTATGAAATTCAATGTCAAGCTTGTTATTTTAACTGTATACTACGAAAATAATAATGTTATTAATGAAACCACAGATTTGAATGTTTTCAGTAAACGCATTCAATCTTATATAATTGTCGCACAGCATTGATGTTATTTTATATTGTATAAGCCAACTAAACATAGACATATATTTGAAATTTGTATTGATTATAGTTAGACTTTCAATTATTTAACTTCTATACTGACCGGCTTTAGAAACGCAACACTAGATTATTCTTTTTAATATTCATTTTCAAATATGCAATTTTTGTAAAACAAATGTATGAACATAAATTTCATTCATTACTTCATTTGTCTAAAAAATAAAAATTCAGTTCGAAAATTGAATTGATTACGTCATTTTTTATGTTCAAATCATGTGGTATGCACTGAAACCCTGGTTCCCACTTATCAATGGAATGTGTCACCGTCGAAAGCAATGACCGCCTGTAATTAACGCCAAAATGATTGTCAGAAAGGTCAACCAATTCTGTTGGGCATGTTTTGAGTTCCGTTTTGTACCTTCTGATTTTGCCCTTGTCCCACCCATTACAGTGTGTTTTGGCAACTATGCAGTTTAAACTTTAAGACTTTAAATGGTTTTCTGCAGTTCATTCTTTCGCATTTCAGTTTATGGGAAACATTTTTGGCATGAATCTGTCTGCCATGGCATTTGGCGATTTGATTAGCAGTTGAATTGTGGCCGTAAACAAGTTTTGCAAATGGCGTTGCGTAATCAAATTCTATTGACGTGGCGTTGTCACTGCATATTGATCTGGTAATTGATGGTCATCAACAAATCCCGTCTACCTGTATCGTTGTTGGGAGAACAGTAAGACGAGTTTCTGACGTCAAATTGTCTGGTTACAGCACGTTCACGTTTTCCTGCCTGCAATATTCTTATGGGCTGATTCAGATTTTCGCTGCTCAGTCTCGGCAATATTGAGATGCAACATTGTTTAACTGATTTAAGTGTGGGTATCGATTGAAAGAATTGTTTCACGAAGAAAAAAATCTCAAAAAAATCATTTATGGGTTTAAAATTTCGCTTTAAGAAATTCGTGCGACTTCAATACTCCGGTATGTTCAATAACCTCAGGTACATGTAAGTCAGACATTGATTTTTTCTAAATAGAAAGATGTATAGTAAGCTTGAATAGTAGTTATTTGAGGATCAATCATGATTTGGTTAACAAAATCAACAAAATGTGTGTTGCGCTTTTAAAGTCCGTCAGTATATAACCCATCGATAATTGCGAATTACAGATGTAAAACTTACACGTCATTGGTTGTTTTTAAAGATATAATACCTATACTGTCAGACCTTGCATAATTTGAAAAGTTGACTTGAAAAATTAAAAAAAAAAATTATAATTTCGGAAAATCTCAGGCCTTGTGATCATAAAAATGCCGAGTACGATTATCGTTATCAGACCTAGCATCCAACCAATCAAAATAAGGGATTAGGTGTTACGAGCACAGATTTTATACTCCGAGAACTGAGATACGTTTTCAGCTCTAGAGCCTGAGTCTGTTGATAGTTGATTGAAATAGAAAAATCAACAATGTAGTGTTTCCGAAAAAGTATTCATTGATACCTTATTTGTTAGAACAAAGATACCAATTTTGATAGTTTAAACAGTGGAGTCATAGAAATTAGAAATTGAATACAATTAAGAATAAAAATTGTATACATCCGAAGCGCTTTTTTTTCATTTGCCTTCATCAGGAACGATACCATCACAAACTTGAAAGTCACGAATGTATAAGTACCGAAACACGGGTGAAGCTGTATGGCAAAAAAAAAAAAAAAAGACATAAAAATGATAGCCAGATCCATGTAGTAAAATCTTTAAATTTAATGTACTGTATTATAATTCTATAAATTTAAATTGCGTAAGGTAAGGGTGTTTTTATCTATAAATTCTGTTTCTATTCAGAATGCCTTCACGAAAAAAAACTGTCTCAATATGAGATCAGATAACCCCACGTTGACAAATTGAATTTAAAATAAAAAAAATGGCTAAAAATGGAATTATATTCAACTGGTGTAAAAAGAGTAATTATCTTAAATAAAAGCTGCTAATCTTATTTTTGGTATAAACCATTCCTAAACTTAAGGTCGTTTGTTTAAAATTTAACACATAATTCTGTCTTATTTGAAATTCATTAATTACACTGTTTGCTATTTGTTTGGTTGGATCGTAATCTGCACTAACATTTTCATATTTTAAGTTCAATGTCATGAATCGAACACAAGATTCTCACACACACAATATTTGCCCTGCGTCGGATAGAAATCGACCTTATGCAAGTGCATGAATAATACCTGTACATGTATAATATTTGGTTAGTTTTGGATCATTCAAATATGAAATAAAAGATGTATTTTGGTCTGTTTTGTAGGGTTCTTATCACAGCTCAATTTTTCAACAGTTATCGACTCTCCGTAGAAATATTTTTAACCCGAAATTAGATAACAGATATATTGATATTCATTTGTATAATTTCGACTTTTATCCGACGCAGCTCATTTTTATTTGCAAAATAGTATTTATAGTATTTTAGCATACAATTCTCACACAATATAATTATTATGTTCTTTGCAAAATAGAATTAATTTGTTTTCAATTCAGTCTAAGATGTTTGCTTTAGGGCTTCAGAGGTCTAGCATATAATGAAACTCTGCTACAATACTGCAAAAATAGCTTCGTTTTGAGGACTTATCATTAAATTTCAGATATGACCCAAAAGAGATGATTTGTTAAAATACGTATTATACACAGCTGCTTAAGGGGGTAACATATCATTTTGGTAACGCACTTTCTCATATCTAATTTTCAAAACTAATTGTAAAATGGCAAATTAAAAACAAAACAGTTCATTTCGACATGTTTATGATTACATTTTCATGGCGATACCACAATTAATTGACATTTCTTCACTATAGTATCACGATTATTTAACTTCATTAATTTATTAATAAAAATATAAACATCCGTTTGAAAGAATTGCAGAATTTTACTACTTTAGAAATTTCCGAGACCAAATTATAACTTTCATTGTAACCCCCATACTCAATAACGGTGTCGCATGAAGAACAGTCTGAATAGACTAGACTCGAGATAAACTGAATGACGAATGTATAAATAACCCATAATAATCATATCCTAGGTTTTATTTACACTTCCTTTAAGATTACACAGAAAGGAAGTAGCATAGTAGGTGCAAAATACAACATTACAAATAATATATTTTAAGTAATTTGTGAAAAGTCCCTAGCATGTCCTCACATACCTAATTCAATAATTGTTTACAGAAATAGATCTATTTTATATATGTTGTCATTATCTATATTTAAGCATGCAAAAGAAATATTTGGCATCAACAAGAATACATTTTAAAATTTTAATGATCTTATAATGTTATATATTTATCTATTTTAAATTTCTGTTAAGTTGTATTTGATAGTTTTCCATGCAGGTAATATAAACATAGAGCAGAGTATTAACACGATAATGGTAAGTCAATTCAATTTAAGAGGGTCGTATAGCAGTATAGATGTCAATAACATAATGTAAATCACAATATTTTTATATATTCAAATTAACCATTACTCTTTTCACTTGTCGAAGAGTAAGGTTTTATTATTCATTTGGTTGTTTAAATGAAGTACTGGTTAACGTAATTGAGCTTGTCTTATTGTTTATTGATAGAAAACAAGATTTTAATACTGTCTTATTTAAGAAAAGCAGAGACATCCCGTTTGTTTTTACATCTAGTTAAAAACTGTAAAACGTAATCTTATGCTCTTTGTGCATGTTTCGTTTTCCTTCTATGTTACGAGAAAAGAATAATAACACTAAGCAGCACCGATTTAAGTTTGTTACCTTTACTTGTACTTTTAAACACTGAACAACAATTTTTTGTAAAGTTTCTGAATAAAGACCAATATTGTATTTTACTATTTCAAATGCAAATGATGTTTAATATTTGTACAATAATTATATTCGAATTCTTTGGGAATCTTTTCCAAATCAAATATATTTATTTTTAAATTTTTGAGTCCTAATTTACCTATATAACTACTGGACTGCTCCTTTATTTCAATGAATGAACGCAGTTAAGACATTCGTTTAATTATATGCAATTTATGTACTACAAAATCAGGATAAGTATATTTCAATATGATGTGTTGGTACATCAACTACAATGACTTTAAAGATGCATAGAAAGATGGATAATAAAAAGAGAATTAAAACACACAAGTCGATGAGAACCGACAAACTCATGACCAAAGACATTAACAAAAGACAAACAGAAGTCTATAAAACACTTCGTACAAAACATTGATGACTGAGCAACACGATTAACAAAAGTTTAAATGCCTCTAAATTGATAGCAAATTTCACAAATTTCACACCTCCCCCTTAACTACTTGCAACAAATGTGTATGTTATTGGGGATTTTACAACTTTAAATAAAGGTACTTGATAATGATCATTTAGGATATAATTACAAATGATTGACATGACAGCGCCTTGTCTTTTATTTTTATTTACCGTATCACATAAGGTAAACGATATACGGGCGTATCCGTGATATTTAGTATGAATTAAATAAATCTAATAATGGATTTCAATTGGAAGAAGTGAACTTAATCTTAACACTATTAAATGTTTCCTTTTAAAATGCAAATATTGAATTTCAATTGTAATCATAATAATAAATTTGTTGTATATATATTGAATAAAAACAAAATGATCTCCTTTTTATAAGTTTATATTATATTTAGTGAGATCAAAATGAATACTACAATATTAGTCGATGTATTATTGGTGTTGCTGTTGACGGGAAGAACTGTCATGACATGTAAGTTGAATATAAGATAAATTAATCTTATCTCATATTAAAACTGGACATTTAATTAAAACATGTTAAAGTTTAATCATGATAATATAAAGAGTGCCTGTCTGTCTGTCTGTCTGTCTGTCTGTCTGTCCGTCCGTCCGTCCGTCCGTCCGTCCGTATGTATGTATGTATGTATGTATGTATGTATGTATGTATGTATGTATGTATTGAATGTATGTATGTATGTATGTATGTATGTATGTATGTATGTATGTATGTATTGAATGTATGTATGTATGTATGTATGTATGTATGTATGTATGTATGTATGTATGTATGTATGTATGTAAAATTGTATGCAAGTACATATTTGTGTATTTTCTCCGCAGGTTTACATTATGTATCTATGTGCGTATACTTTATATTTCAGTAACGTGGAATGTAGAAAACAATCCTTTAATATTTGGGGGAGACGTTAAATTAAAGTGTCATGTGGACCAGAAAGATTGCAATGTTTCAAGAACAGAACCTGATACACGACAGTGGACCGGTGGGCAACATTACCAGTTACTTGTCTGGAAAGGAGGCTCTAAAACTTCAAAATATAAAATGATTACAGGAAATGCAAGTCTTGACTTTGATTTATTGATACGACATTTTAATGAATCTGATCTAGGCTACGAATACACTTGTCATTGTGGATTTGCAGTGCACACTAAAACACTGTCTGTAGAACAGAATAAGTTGATTTGTGAGTATACCAGTGGTAACAATAATGAAACAATCATTGCACTATCTGATAGAAATAGGAAGATGTGGTGTGAGTGCCAATGTGACAACTCTCCATCCAAATAAAAATTTATAAAAGTAAACCATTATAGGTCAATGTACGGCCTTCAACACGGAGCCTTGGCTTACACCGAACAACAAGCTATAAAGGGCCCCAAAATTACTAGTGTAAAACCATTCAAACGGGAAAACCAACGGTCTAGTCTATATAAAAAACGAGAAACGATATATGTATTAACTCTTTTTAACACTTTTTGTTCAAAAGGTTTATAAATGTTACGTATGTTTTTGTTCCTGAATTGAAGAACCTGATTAGAAAATAAGTTTTAATCTAGAAATAAGATGATGCGGTTTGCCAACTAGACACCAATCGATAAAAGACCAAATGACGTAGATGAAAGAAACTATAGGTCATCGTATGGCCTTCAACAATGGACAAGACACACACCGTTTGTAAGCTTTTAAAGGCCTCGAAATTATAACATGTGAACCAATTCACACGTCGAGAAGATCGAATGCATGATTTATGCCAAAACAAGAAACGATAAACAAATAAAGAAGAAATCAACAACGATAATTACTGCGTTAAAGACTCTTGACATAAGATATACAGTATATAACTCACAGTTACTGAAAGGTAGTTAAAAGGCAATAACAATAAATGAATACATCATGTTTTCATAGGGGTGTTTAACGACATTGACTACCCATATGGGTCTCTCATGGTCGGTAATCATGTTTTCCAAGACTAAAATATCAATTTGTACGCATCCATTGGATTAAGTTTGGATACTTCATAAACAGTTTGCAAAACACATGATCATGTGCAATGCCAAAATGTAAGTAGCGACAATATGTACGAACATACGAGTTCATTGGTATAAAGCAATATATACTTGGATGTGTCTTAATTAATTAGTTGAGAAAAAAATCTATTTCAGTATCTATACAGACAATCTTCAAAGATCTTACTGCAGTTTAAAGTTGAATATTTTTAGTATATAGGTAACGAGACTGTTCAAATAATGTCACAGACATGTACGAAGCACAGTCTTTAATACGTGGAGAATCGTATTAGATGTCTTACTTCTTTTTAAACAGATACATTTTTTCATTCATTTAATCCTAATTTGGTAAATAATTGATTCCAGCTTTTCCAACTAGAACGACAACGGACACCATTGTTATCGCCAGTGGAAACCAGATACACATAGAGGTATCACTTGAGAAAGTAAACCCAGTACCAATCTGCACAACGTTGTTTAAGGTAAACAGCTTTGAAAGCGGTTTATTATGTTCACATTTTACATTGTTTTCATTTGTATCTATTGTAAAAGAAATAAATTAAGGAACTTTATACGAGTTTATTCTAAAAATACTATATTTGTTTTTCTATTAATGCTCCATAATTACACAACAAAGCCGAAGTGCACCAACACTGTCATTATGAACCTTCGCGTGATTGAAAGATCATTTCACACAGTCTTTGTTTTATTAAGATATTTCGTCACAATACTTATGAAACCTGTCATATGTTAGCATTTGTTCAGAAATGTATGTTGGTCTCTCAATTTTACAGGACAAAGTTATAGGTGAAGCAAACGTTACCAAACTGCAATCTTATGGATATTTTACAGACGTGAATATGTCCTTTACTTTTCCACTGCAGGAGGTTGGTTGCAGTGGTAGTCTGCAAATTGTTTGCTCCTTATTATCTTATAATTTTATCGTTTACGATAAAAACATACACACGTGTCATGGTAAGTTAAAATTTCCGAAGGATTTTATAAAAAAGAACATTTTTAATTTATTTCAATAGTGTCAATGTAAATTTCACCAAAGAAATAACTATACTCCATCCATTAATGAACTTCACAGTCATAATTATAATTGAAATTGCAAGACATGTTAAACGCCCTTTTAGCCCCAATTAATGCCATAAACGAGAAGACAATATGTAATAAGCATAGTGTATGGCTAGGTTAAAATTTATCTAACATTAGGACACAAATTAAATATGCATATGCATATTCCACATTTATGTTGACAATTTGCCTTAAGACATAATGAATGGCTAGATTATTATTTTCTTTCACATTAGCATACGACTCATCTTTTCATTGGCATATTATACTGGTCACAGCATGTTCCGTCCTTTTGTTGGCGATGTTCTGCATTGTATACATCATTAAACGTAAGTGAAATACAATTTCATAAATTATAACCTTATTAAAATGTCAATTTCGTGTTGAAAACATATTAGAAAAAAAAAAAAATACCAAGGGGACAGTCAAAACTCATACGCCGAAAAGACAAAGAAAATACGAAAAAGAAAGACGACGAAAAGACATACAAGTTAAAAAACAAACCAGCACTACATTGAAAACTAGATACTAAGCAACACGACTCCTATCAAATCTGAGGATGATCCAGGTTAATCAGATGGTTAAGGAAATCATGTGTCTTTAAAAAGTTGCATCTATCGTGTGGCTAACTGAAAATATGAATTCGTTGATGAGTTACAAGCGGTTTTTTCATAATCGAGGAAAGAAGACGAAATTGTGGTTTCGATGATTGTAACTTACAGGTGTCAGTGGTCATCTATAACATAGATTTTTCTTAACAGACAACCAACTCATGATGGTGTCGGTAGAACTTTCAAATAACTGCATTTATACAAACAATTATACAAGCAACTATAAAGAACGTTTGTATCTATAATAAAGACATATAAATTCTTATTTATAATATACTTGAGATATAAGATAATATATAACAGATAATTCAATAATTACAGAATTTGAGGGAACACTATATTCCCCAAACCAACAACTACATGTTTTTTTGTTAGCTTATAACAGTAATAAAGTAAACTGCTTCAATACAATTATTTGAATTTATCCATTCAGGAAGACATAGTAATAGCGATCCATACGTTTTTATATTTCAAACACATGATGAACGCTGATGCTAAAGAAGAGAAGTTCCTCCCAAAATGTTCTAATTGGGAATATGAAAGAATATACATTTATCAGCATATTAAAAGATGTTCATTTGCTATTTTGCATTTGTGTTTCACTGTTTTGTTTTTACTGTTACTTCTCTAAAGCTTGTTGTTGTAATTGTCGCTGTTGTTATCATTTTTCGTTTCTTATCAAATTTGACTAAATTATGATAGTGACAACAGCAAAAAATCAGGGACATGAAATGTCATTTATTGCTATATTGATATCAACTCAAATTGAACTGAATCTTACATGAATATTGTAAGTTATCGTGCTTCTCAGTGCTTATTTTATCCTGCTCAGTCGCTCCGTAATTCTTGCAACATGGCTTGCAGACTTTTGAACTTATCAATGAAGTCACAATGTCTGCGGAAAAGATAATAATGACGTCACAATGTCTGAGAATATTTAATCCAGCTTACTTTTTTCTAATGTAAAACCGACTACGGGAGAGGAAAAAGAAGGCAAATAGCACGATAAACAGGTTATCTGGTATTCTGTGTATAGATATCGTAAAATATCAGCCGCTTGTTATTATTACTAAGTAACTGCTCTGCAAAACAGGTTGATATTGTGGCTCGCGGCTGATATCTTACGAAATAATTGTGTAGAAAACCTGACAATCTAAACATATAAAAAATGATGATTAAAAAAACTATAAGCAGTTGGTTAAATGTTGTAAAATAGAGATGTGTAGCCTTGTACAGATTTGTGCCAAGTTTTTATATTAAACAAAAATTCGACAATAACAAGTTTAGTGTTGTTTTTTATTTTCATTGAAAATTAAGTATAAAAAATGGAGATATGGTATGATTCCCAGCAAGACAAGTATCAAACTGAGTCTACATGCTGCAGATAAGTTAAACTATAGGCCACCATAAGGCGTTCAACAATGCACAAAACCAATACCGTATAGCTATATAAATCCGTGGAAATAAAAACAATAAAACCAACGGCCTGATTTATGACAAAAACATCAGCAAATACATGTTCCTGACTTGGCACAGTTAAATAAAAAGTGACGGGGATAACTTGTTTGTGAGAGCTGACCCCTCCCCTATCTAACCTGGGACAGTCGTGTAACAGCACAACATAAGATGAACTATATACATCAGTTGGAAATCGATTAAATAATCAGACGGACACGAAGCTCAAAAACAACTAGGATAAGACAATAGCACAAAGTGCTGATCTAAGTAATACATATGGTAAACACAGAGATGAGCGAGAAACTGTTTGTTCCTGTACTTTCGTCATGTACTGAAAATGTTTATCTATCAAATGCTTCCAAAAAGGTTGAGATAGACGATTGGCCAATTGTCCAAATAATTGTTTCACGCCAAGATCCAAAATCAGACAGTTCAATATTAAAATATTATCTCACTATAACTCTGTTAAAGCGATTATATTCTCAATTCCTGTGTTTAATTATTATAATTAATTATCAGATATTTCAGCTTACCTGGTACAATGGGTTCATTTTTTGTCCATATACTTAATAAAACTTCATCCTTCCTTGCCTGTTGAAATCAAACTTTGCCATACGCATCTTTAGATAATTAATCCAAAACAAATGACAACTGATCCCGCTTGCCAACACAATTGGCAGTCAAAGCTAAAAATGAAAGATAGCCATTAAAATCAAGAAATCGTCTAGTGTCTTGCAATCTAGTAAAGTTCAAAATTTTTTGACTTAACAAACATGTCAAAATTGTAAACAATATAATATGATTGTCAATGACAAGACACCTGTCTATCATGTATCAAATGACGTTGATGTAAGCGACTAAAATTTGGCTTAAACATGACCAAAACTCATACCGACATAACAAAATAGAAAACGATTCAAACGAGAAAACAAACCACATAGTAAAAGATAACCCATTTACCAGACATAAACCAACGAAAAACAAATGAATTAAAGCTTTTCAATTTGAATAGACAATTAAGGAAATGGCGAGGTTCAGCGTGTGTATAGCCGTTTAATCATTCCTCTAACCATGGAAAGAACATACAAATATACCTTGTCAGAAGACACCTTGTAGCAGTTATTTCCAATAAATAAGGATTTTCTACGAACTTTTAGCATTCTTATCTATTACTAATGTAAAAATCATGACCTTTATAAACAGGTTCGACTATTTTCATGCTCACATCACTTGTCTCTGTGATAACTTTTGTCACGATTACTGGTGACCAAAAGTTTGGTATATATATATATATGACTTATATAGCCCGTTGACCACATTCAGAATTTACAAAATAGTCGCCAGAACTACAAAACGGCTATATCATATATCATTCGATTCGAATATGTGTGTGCTTTAAGATTAATGTGGTCGTCAAAAGAAAATATGGTACAGTTTTAAAAAATCAAGATCAAAAAGTCACTTGTCATTTTCATGAGAAAAAACACTAAAAATTTAATTTCAATGTAAATACCCTTTGTCTTTACGTCGTTCTTTGACTTGTGCCGTGGAGTTGTAAGATTGTCTGCGACTATTAAGTTTGAATATCCCTTTGGTATCTGCCGCCTTTTTTTTTATGCAGTTGTGTGTCAAGACACCCATCTGTTCATGAAGTCGGTACTGTGTCAACATGTATGAGATTCAGGTATAAATTGAGATTTGTAAACACCATACGATGGCGCAGAAGGGTATGCTTCTATTGAGAGCTGGGACATGGACGTTGGAAAGTTAAAATTATCATGAGGCGTTTGTCATAGAATTTTGTTTGCGATCGTCAATCTGTGTCAATATCAAAGAAAAGGTCCAGATATGAAGCAGTCGTCCTAGATGCGGTAGTGGCCTATATCACAACAGCACTGGGGTATAAGAAATGTAAGCACTGACAGAAATGTGGGTTATAGAGTGACATGACATCTTCATATATCTGAACTTCTAGTCAAAGAATTAAGCAAAATGTTTTAGTTTTTGAGAAGTTTCTGTTTTTCCAACAGGAATGAGGAATGTTAACAACTATGTGTCAATAAACAATTTCAAAACTTCCCTTCGGCATATCATCTATCAAATGAACTATGGTCAGGTCTGCTTCTGACCAGACCTGTGGACAAGTCTGCTATTGACCAGACCTGATGACAGGTCTGCTTATGACATATAATCGTGTTTAAGACTTTTCATCTCAGACCTGAGCTTTATAAAAATATGTTAAGAACATTCGCATTGTTTTCCCCAGAAGACCTATATAGCAATTTTGTTTACTCGCTAGACTCTACTAGATATTATACATATCAACAAAATTCTTTTTTTTTCATTTCATATATTCTTATATACATTAAACAATTGCTATACAATCACAGAGCTCGCATAAAAGAAATGAAATTTTGGGTTTTTTTAATTAGAAGGCGGATAGAAAGGTTATCCAACGCATCGGAACAATATTCTTATATCATGGGATATCAACATCATTGTCGACGTTGCTTCGTTCCCCATTTTTTACTGTCTCTTCCTAAATTTTACTATATGCATTACATGCATGGATATTTTATTGTAATTCAGCTCTTTTGCATTGGATTTACGATTCTGTTTTCCACAAAATATTCTAACGAAAATTGTACAGTGTCCGGATACATAAGGCGTGGTATAACTATCAACAATCTCGTCAATTTTGTCAGATTTGTGGAAAGATTTGTCTTTGCCGATTATAATTATGGGACGTCCCAAAAATATACTCGTTGTGCACTTGAAAGTAATAGTTGCCACTTGACGTACAGCTACAAACAAAGTCAATCAACCGACATAATATATCAACAGTATACTATTCCCAGAAGAGAACCTAATATACTTTTTATTATAAAGTACAATTGAATTCAGACATGTCAGTGTTGGTACTTGGATGATGCGGTCAAATAGTTTTGTTTCACACACCGTCCTGAACTACTAACTTTAGTGACTGGTCAATAAAATGAATACAGAGATGAAATGCTGACACTCTAAATTACTGCGGAAAAGATTTTGCATTCATCATGTTCATTGTTTTCCAATATTATTGCTTCCATTTGTGGTCCTACTAAAATGCGCACAGGAGCACCAGGGAAGACAAAAGGCCCCAGTACACTCCATCCTGACATGAAAAAGAAACTTCTGATTTATAATCATGATAATGCAGCCATATAGAATTACATACTAAAGTGCAAGTATGGTCAGTTTTGATTGATACGGTCAAATAATTTTGTTAAAGTTAAAGGAGTCAGCCTAAGGTATCAAAACCACTGAAATTTTGTTGCGTATCAATATTTTGAAAAAAGGAGGACATGCTGGCACACTGAATTGATGCGGACAAAATTTTGTAGTCATCTTGTTTCAATGCTGTCATTTGTTTTATACAATACATCCTGACATAAGTATTACTGAATTATTATGCAGATATATAGATTAGTATAATAAAGTGCAAATATGGTCAGTTCAGATTGATGCGGTCAAATAATTTTGTTGTACAAGTCAGCATGAGGTATCAAAACTACTGAAATTTTGTTACGTATCAATATTTTGAATAAAAGGACATGAAGGAGGACAATTACTGGCATCATAAATTTATGCGACCAAAATTTGTATTTATTGTATTCCAATATTGCTGTCATTTGTATTATCATAGATGTAATACATCTATGGTATTATACATTGAATCCTGACATAAAAATATGACTGATTTACTATGCGGGTATATAGATATACAAATTAAAGTACACATATAGTCAGTTTTGGTTGATGCGGTCAAATAATTTTGTTGTACAAGTCAGCATGAGGTATCAAAACTACTGAAATTTTGTTATGTACCAATATTTTGAATAAAAGGAGGACTTACTGGCATCATAAATTTATGCGACAAAAATTTGTATTTATTGTATTCCAATATTGCTGTCACTTGTATTATACATTGAATCCTGACATAAAAATATGGCTGATTTACTATGCGGGTATATAGATTTACAAATTAAAGTGCACATATAGTCAGTTCTGGTTGATGCGGTCAAATAATTTTGTTGTACAATTCAGCATGAGGTATCAAAACTACTGAAATTTTGTTATGTACCAATATTTTGAATAAAAGGAGGACTTACTGGCATCATAAATTTATGCGATCAAAATTTGTATTTATTGTATTCCAGTATTGCTGTCATTTGAATTTTATATTGAATCCTGACATAAAAATATGGCTGATTTACTATGCGGGTATATAGATTTACAAATTAAAGTACACATATAGTCAGTTTTGGTTGATGCGGTCAATTAATTTTGTTGTACAAGTCAGCATGAGGTATCAAAACTACTGAAATTTTGTTACGTACCAATATTTTGAATAAAAGGAGGACTTACTGGCATCATAAATTTATGCGACCAAAAATTTGTATTTATTGTATTCCATTATTGCTGTCATTTGTATTATACATTGAATCCTGACATAAAAAAATATGGCTGATTTACTATGTGGGTATATAGATTTACAAATTAAAGTACACATATAGTCAGTTTTGGTTGATGCGGTCAAATAATTTTGTTGTACAAGGCAGCATGCGGTATCAAAACTACTGAAATTTTGTTACGTATCAATATTTTGAATAAAAGGAGGACATACTGGCATCATAAATTATGGTTGAATTTGATAGGTATTGGAATATATATTCAATGCCTGTTAGCATTGTAACCAAGATCGGGTTTTAATTTATAGAAAGGCAGATCATGGATAAATTTGTATAACAAGTTACGTTTTATGCGTACTTTATTTGCAAATATATGTATATAATCCTGTTTATATCACGGAAGTATTGATTTCTTCTTCTTTAAGTTTACCAGTTTTCCATTTGAATAAAGATGATTAATAACTGGTGCATACGTGGCCTATTTATTTAAAACAAGTTAATATTTTAGTTATATACAAAACGGTGCAGAGAACAGATGTAGTGATTAAAACTATGTACAGGAGATGAAGCTTACATATTTTCGATGTTTATACAAAGAAACAAAGATATTAAAAATATTGTTAAAAATCGATGTAGAGCGGTCCTGGTTACAAGTTAACTTAGTGTTTAGCAGACCAGTCATAAGTTAACTTGGGAACAGGTCTGGTTTCGATCGGAATTGTCAAGGCAAAAGTTAACGTATGTTAACTTTGTGGCAGGACTGGTTTCGAAGTTAACTTATGTTAACTTTATGACAGGACTGGTTCGAAGTTAACTTATATCAATAGCGGACCTGTTTCCAAGCTAACTTTTGGCAGACATAAAAGCAGTCCTAGGATCAAGTCCGCTTTTCAAGTTAACTAGATTTTGGTCCTAGGACTGGTCAGAACAATCCTAAATCCGGTCACAGGTTAACTTAGACCAGTCCAAATGACTGGTTATTAAGTTAACTTGCTGTACAGGTTAGGACTGCACCCATCTGTATCAACTGTGTCAAAATACCGCGATTTAATGTTAGTGACAAATACAACAACTAACGCTCTTCTGCTTCTTTTGTGAAAATAACAATATTCAAAGGATTAGACTTAATATTTGATTCTCTTAAACGTAAAAGCCAAGTTTCAACGGACTTCCCGGTTTTGTCATCTTTTGGGTTTTTGGCGTATCCCAATTTCTTAACTATTCGACTGAAAATTTTATTTTGCCTCTTATATCAATAAAACTTTATCAACACAGCCTCAAAACAGAAATATTAAAAACCAATTGTTCAGAGAACAATTGAAGGTCTTTCCACCCGAAACAATATATGTTGATAAAAATATTAAAATTCGGTTTGAAATGTCATTTTCAGTGCCAAATGATAGCTTATTGTACGCTGATTTTAAAAATATATGGTTTCTATACATTTTTGTTTGAAATAAGGGAGATAATTTGTTACTTCCGGTTTGAAAATATCACTTCCGGTATCATTTGATAGTTAACTTGACACTGATTCCAAAAATATATGGTTCTATATACTTTTACATTAAATAAGTACCAAAAATAGCTACTCCCGGTTTACACAAGGTCACTTTCGGTTGATTTTTTCAAGGTCATATTGCTTGTAACTTAATGCACAAAGTTGCATAACTTTATCATGCATACATATTAAATTAAAAAGGTCAAAATCTAGAACGTTAAGTTTACCTGTGACCTTGACCTCAATTTCAAGGTCATAAACCAAGGACCTCAATTCAAAAGACCATAGGTCTTTATTATATATTGTAAATGATCTATATAATCAACCAAAATGTATGTGTTACGACATGTCGTAACTTACAATTGAGTAAAAATATGTTGTCCATATCTTATACGGTTTTTGCATAGAAGTGAAAATAAGCCAAAATCAAAATTTAGAATATGACCTTGATCCTTGACTTTGACCTTGTTTTCTTTTTTTTTTTTGGAACAAGGACCTCAAATTAAAAGACCCTAGGTCTCACTTATTGTTCACCAGTTATCAATTTATATCAGATATATCAAATGCATAAGGGGGAATAACTCTCATATGGAGTCTCCGGATAGCTTCGGTCAAAATTAATCAAAACATCCTTAGGATATAACAAGTAATTTGGTAAAATAAATTTGTCGGTTTCTTATACGGTTGCGAAGTTTTAGAAATAACAAGAAAAACAGTGTTCAGGGAGATAACTCTTGCATGGAAAAGTAATCGGTTAAGCGGTGTCAGTTTCAACAGCGTATTAACTATTCGATATCATACATCAAATATCTAAGCGACATAAAGCGAAACAACCAAACAGGGAAAAAATTAAGCGGTAGAAAAAAAAAAAAAAAATTAAAACCAATTGTTCAGAGAGCAATTGAAGGTCTTTCCACCTGTAACGATATATTTTGTGATATGAAAATATTAAAATTCGGTTTAAAAAGTCAGTTCCAGTGTCAAATAATATCTCATTGTTTGCTGATTCCAAAAATATATGGTTTCTATACATTTTTTTTAAATAAGGGAGGTAATTTGTTATTTCCGGTCTGAAGAATGTCATTTTCGGTATTTTTTGATAGTTAATTTACAGATACAGTTAAGTCTGCCTCAAATATTGACTTAGATCTAGAAATTGACAATGGGGGTCGGTTGAAAGCAAAACTTTACGACAAAAGAGATGATTTCAGCTTCCCAATTGTGAACTTTCCATTTCTATGTAGCAACATTCTAGCAGCGCCTGCATACGGAGTATATATCTCCCAATTGATACGATATTCCCGGGCTTGTATTTCCTATCATGATTTCCTTGATAGAGGGTTGCTGCTAACAAGGAAGCTATTAAACCAAGAGTTCCAAATGGTGAAGTTGAAATCATCCCTTTGTAAATTTTACGGACGCCATCACGAGTTGGTTGACCGTTATGGAATAACCGTTTCACAGATGATATCGGATATGTTCCTTATGTCGTAACTACAATACCCGTCCCTTTTCACGAATGTGACCTACCGAATTAGACTACATACCGGATTTGTAATAACATAAGCAACACGACGGGTGCCACATGTGGAGCAGGATCTGCTTACCCTTCTGGAGCACCTGGGATCACCCCGAGTTTTTTGTGGGGTCCGTGTTGCTTAGTCTTTAGTTTTCTATGTTGTGTCTTGTGTACTATTATTTGTCTGTTTGTCTTTCTATTTTTAAGCCATGGCG
Source organism: Mytilus coruscus (assembly GCA_017311375.1). Taxonomy (NCBI): domain Eukaryota; kingdom Metazoa; phylum Mollusca; class Bivalvia; order Mytilida; family Mytilidae; genus Mytilus; species Mytilus coruscus. The sequence continues at coordinate 16,136,125 of CM029598.1, forward strand.
TTGTCAGTTTATTTTCAATGTATGAGCTTGACTGTCCCTCTGGTATCTTTCGCCCCTCTTTTGACACTGCTTTCAAACATATACTGTTCTCTAAACTTTTACATGAAATAAGAACAAAAAATAGCCACTTCCGGTTTACACAAGGTCACTTCCGGTTTGATTTTTCTAGGTCATGTCTTGTAACCTAATGCATAATGTCCTATGGGTTTATGCTGTCTAAATATGAATTTAAAGCAAAGGTCAAAATCTAGAACGTCAAATTTACCTATGACATTGACCTCAATTTCAAGGTCATAAACCAAGGACCTCAAATAAAAAGACCCTAGGTCTTTATTATATATTGTTAATGAGCTATATCATCATACGCGTAATATTAAATATACGAGGGGAGAAAACTCTAATAAAATGTTTACATACCCTTTTAACTAAAATTTACGTGTTACAACATGTCGCAACTAACAATTCTGTAAAATAAAAATATTTTGTCGATATCTTATAAGATGTCAGAAAATAAGTGATAAGCCAAAATCAAAATTTTGAACATGACCTTGACCTTTGACCTTGACCTTATTTGGATTTTTATAGACCAAGGACCTCAAATCAAAAGACCCTAGGTCTCTATCACTTATGGTTTGCCAGTTACAATACATTTCACTTATATCAAATACAGAAGGGGAAATAACTCTCATATGGAATCTCTATACCGCTTCTGTCAAAATTAAACAAAACATCCTGATGATATAATGAGCAATTTGGAAAAATAAATTTGTCAGTTTCTCATACGGTTGCGAAGTATTAGAAATAAAAGAAAAACAGTGTTCGGTGAGATAACTCTCACATGGGAAAGTATTCGGTTAAGCGTATAAACTGTTCGATATCATTTCCAAATATCTAAGAGACATCTTGCGAAACAACAAAACATCGAAGGAAAAAAATTACGCGGAAGAAAAAAATAATCAGAACAAAAGCAATTAGGTCTTTCCACGGAAAAGTGGAAAGACCTAATAATCAGAACAAAAGCAATAGGTCTTTTAAGGAAAAGTGGAAAGACCTAATAATAATCAGAACAAAAGCAATAGGTCTATCCACGGAAAAGTGGAAAGACCTAATTAAGAACATTCAAGAAACCAAGAAACAATTAAAAATTAATTGTTCAGAGAACAATTGAAGGCCTTTCCACAAAAAAAAACAACAAGTATTTTGATATGAAAATAGTAAAAATTCTGTTTAAAATGTCATTAACAGCGTCAAATGATAGCTTATAGTACACTGATTCCAAAAATATGTGGTTTCTATACAATATGTTTTAAATAAGGGAGATAATTTGTTACCTCTGGTTTGAAAAGGTTACTTCCGGTATTATTTAAAAAAAGAGGGACGAAAGATACCAGAGGGACAGTCAAACTCATAGATCGAAAACAAACTGCCAACGCCATGGCCAAAAATAAAAAGACAAACAGACAAATAATAGTACAGATGACACAACATAGAAAACCAAAGGCTAAGCAACACGAATCCACCAAAACTGGGGTGATCTCAGGTGCTGCGGAAGGGTAAGCAGATCCTGCTCCATATGTGGCACCCGTCGTGTTGCTTATGTTATTCCAAATCCGGTAAATAGTCTAATTCGGTAAGTCACATTCGTGAAAAGGAAGGGTATTGTAGTTACTACATAAGGAACATATCCGATATCATCTGTGAAACGGTTATTCCATAACGGTCAACCAACTCGTGATGGCGTCCGTAAAATTTACGAAGGGATGACTTCAACTTCACCATTTGGAACTCTTGGTTTAATAGCTTCCTTGTGAGCAGCAATCCTCTATCAAGGAAATCATGATTGGAAACACAAGCCCGGGAATATCGTATCAATTGGGAGATATATACTCCGTATGCAGGCGCTGCTGGAATGTTGCTACATAGAAATGGAAAGTTCACAATTGGGAAGCTGAAATCATCTCTTTTGTCATAAAGTTTTGTTTTCAACCGACCCTCATTGTCAATTTCTAGATGTAAGTCAAGATATGAGGCAGACTTAACTGTATCTGTAGTAACTGTTTCATTGACACTGATTCCAAAAATATATGGTTCTATATACTTTTACATTCAAAAGTACAAAAAATAGCTACTTCCGGTTTACACAGGGTCACTTCCGGTTCCTTTTTCAAGGTCATATGGCTTGCAACTAAATGCAAAAAGTCCCATGACTTTATCATGTATACATATGAGGTAAAAGCAAAGGTCAAAATCTAGAACGTCAATTTAACCTATGACCTTGGGCTCAATTCCAAGGTCATCAACCAAGGACCTCAAATTAAAAGACCCTAGATCCTAATTATATTTGGTTCATGAGTTATATCACCATATGCATATTTTTGAATAAAGAGGGGAGAAAACTCTAATTTGATGTAAGCGCACCCTTTAAACCAATATGTATGTGTTACGACATGTCGCAACTAACAATTAAGTAAAAATATGTTGTCGATGTCTTATATCGTATTTGAAAAGTGGTGAAAATAAGCCAAAACCCAAATTTAGAAATGACCTTGACCTTTGACCTTGACCCTATTTTCTTTTTTTGGACCAAGGATCTCAAATCAAAAGACCCTAGGTATTTATCACTTATGGTTTACAAGCTACAACTACATTTTTCTTATTAGAATTACAAAAGGGGAAATAACTCCCATATGTAGTCTCCGAACCGCTTCGGTCAAAATTATTTTTAAGATTCTGAAGATATAACGAGCAAATTGGTAAAATAATTTTGTCGTAATCTTTAACGGTTGCAAAGGAGATTTGTACACAAGAAAAATCGTGTTTGGGGAGATAACTCTTACAATAAAAAGTGTTCGGCTTAACAGGGTCAGTTTCAAAATCGTAATAAGTGTTCGATATCATACGCAAAAAATCTAAGCAACATCTTGCGAAACAAAAAAGCACCGTCAGAAAAAAGTGGCGGAAGAAGAAAAAAACAATAATAATCAAAAGAAAACCAATAGGTCTTTCCACAGAAAAGTGGAAAGACCTAATTAAACATCAACAAATACAAGTAATATCAAGTCTTCATTTATCATCAAAAGGATTTTATGATTAGCCGTTTCGATTAATGAATAAAGAATTATGTGTGATGTTTGAAAGAAATAAAAAAAAAAAAAAAAAATTATAGTTGAGTGCAGCCTTCGAAAATAATTTTAAAATGCATGCCACTGTAGATCTGCATTTTTAGTCAAATTTGCAAGCTAACCGCTAAAAATAAAATAAAAATTGCATCATACGACTTTTTGACGACCAATCTTAAATTCTAGTAAAATAATTTTCTAGGACTGTGCAAATTTTTATCAGTGTAATATAAAGTGAACTTAAACTGAAGGAGTTTTAATCTCAATTTAGTAATGATAATTGAAAATATGAGGTCTATAACTGTGTAAATAGTTTTCGTCGTAACAGGTTTGTACTCAATGTCAGCTTTGGAGGTGTAGTATTTTTTTTTTTTTTTTTGTCTGCAGACAATTATTTATGAATTATTTACATAAATTTCAATTCTATACAATTTCGTTTGTGATACGCACTTATTTGTCCGGGATTTATGGATCACACAGTATGTAAAAACAATCAATTCCAGTACACTGGAAGCATGGTATCTACTTGACATAGTTGTATACAAATGTCTATTAATGTTTACTTAATTACAAGTGCTGACAGTGAATATACTGGGAAATCGGTCTTTTTAAAAAACGACTGCCGTTAAGAATAATTGATTTACTACAAATCCGAAACATAAAATAACTACTTCAGCATTTAAAGAAATCAACATAGGTACAGGGAAATCACCCCAAATTTCAATTTTATCTAGACTGAAGAATCGAGGGCATCAAACCTTTTGTACATTTTAATATTGAATTTAGTTTTGTTTATTATTTTCATATGTACTGATCTTAATGTCTTTAGAATTTTATATAATGAAGAGCACACTATTTACATTGACCGAATATTATAATGTTCTTTATGTGACCAACCGACTAAAATTTATCACCGGGTTTGTACTAACATGAGCAACACCACGGGTGCTACATGTGGAGCAAGATCTGCTAACCCTTCCGGAGCATATGAGATCACCCGCAGTGTTCGGTGGGGTTCGTGTTGCTCAGTCTTTAGTTTTCTATGTCGTGTTTTGTGTACTGTTGGTTGTCTGTTTGTCTGTTTGTCTTTTTCTTTTTAGCCGTGGCGTTATAAATAACTGTTTTTTCGACTTATGAGTTTTAATGTTTCTTTGGTAATTTTCGCCTCTCTTTCGTGAGTGAGTTACTATATGACAGTTTAACTCTGCAAATTGTAAGCTGAGTACAATGATATCTGCGTTTGATTCTTGCATACTTGTATATATATATAAAATAAGGAGATGTGGTATGATTGCCAATGAGAAAACTATCCACCAAAGTTCAAATGAAGTGGATGTAAGCAATAAGAGGCAGCCGTACGGCCTTCAACAATGAGAAAAACCCATGTATATCATTTCATATTAAATTTAATCATACAGAGTTAAACACTAAAATTGTTACAGCTTGAACTGATAATCATCAATAAGCATAATACTATGGCAATACTATGTTGGAAGACATCTAAATGGCAACATACAGTCTTCAAAAATAACATATATATAAGAACGCATTAAGTGTGACAGTTAAACCTGTGTTACATCAGACAGTCCTTCCCACTATTAGAGAAAAGCCATATTTTTGTAAGACCATAACATGAAAAATTTACATAAATCTAAAAAGTATTTTTCTACATATATAACATTTGTATATGCACAAAGGTATATGCAAATCGAATAAGTATTTGTCAGTTGAAAGATGTCCCAATGACAATGCTCTATTGCCAGAATATATTGTAATAAAATAAATCTTGACCAAAGAAGAACAAATCGGTTATCAAATTATCTACACTAGCTAATTATGACTCATCGTAGAGGTATTCAGTATTTATATCATTTTATTCGGCAATACAATAGCATAAGGTACATGTAATATATATAACCGAATGCAAATGAATTTGGGAATTTTTATAATTTAATACACAAGTACTTTGTATTTGATGATATCAGATTAATGTCCCCAAAATTTTAAAACTTCAAAGTGATAACTTTTGTAATTATAAATATATACATATCATTTGTTTTTATTTATTGTTATACCATTATAATCAATACTGTTCTATTTAATTTCCTATTTTCTATAGTTAACGATTTGTTAAAATGTCTTTATATTATCGATAACACTAAAAAAAAAGTAAACAAATATAATGAGTCATAAAATAAGTTCATAATAAAACAAATTTTCCACTAGCTATTGATATCAGGATATGCAACCATTCAGAGACGATTTAGTACATTAAAATAATTATTCTTTTTCACTAAGTGCATAATGTAACAGATTTCAAGGACAGTGTATAAATACAAAAACAAATAGATAATTTTAAACACAAATTACAAAACCAATATATGTACTGAAATAACTGCATAAATAGGTAATGGAAAACCTAGAACATTTTATGTCTACTGGCATATTATGTTTTGACGCTGCATCTTTAGCAGAATTATATGCAAATCAAAACCATACGAATGACATGAACACAAACACGAAATATATTCCTATCGGAGTTCAACGTTACCCGAACCCTTCTCGGTTTACCTACCCTTTATAACTAATATGTACATCGAGCAGACAAACATTGACAGTGCTTCTAATGTATAAATAAAATATGGTTAAAACAATTATTGACATTCATGATAAAGAACACACCTTGAAAGGTGGCAAGGATGTATATGTTACTATTCAGTCCCTTCTAAATTTTTTATCCTTGTGACACACATAGAGCATAATTTCCTGGTACTAATGCACAATCTCCATTTATGGTGTACAACGACGCGTCTACAAAAATACAAATCAAAAGACACTCAAAGCAAAAAAGTTAAAAAGGCTAAATAAAGAACGAAGTTGAAACCCGACATAGGAAATCAACCAATACACCCTACATCATGTATATTTCAATCGTTAAATACAAGTTTCTGAAACAATGCCATGCTTAATTGTAACGTCTTTTTTTTTCCTATCAGTTATATTTTAAGTACACTACAGTACAACTTGCAATACATGTGTCACTGTATAAAAAAGTAATAACATTTTACATATAAATCGTTGTAAGTGAACTTTGGGATTTCCCATATATATATCGGACACGATGATTCAATTGAATGATCAAGAAAAAATTAAATGAAGCTTTCACACGGGATAATATTTGTTATATTATATTCATTACTATCATATCTATTTTTATTTATTAGATTTGATTTCAAGGTTATTATGTATACCACTTTTATTTTGATGTCTGATAATTCATTTGTACTTGAAAGAAGTCGTTTTCAACAAAGACCATATTTTGTCGAATTTTAACAAAACTATATCGTTATGAATCATACAGTATGACCCAGTATTATTATAAAATATAGCAAAACAACGTTGTCAGCAAGTCATTGTAATTACTAAAGCGCATATCATAAACTCACCAATAAAAGCCTCAGATTTACAAAATCAAACAGCCTGATTAATGAAAAACAACGACATGTCCGCTTTTATTTATTGATGTGCTTTAACAAATACATCATGTGATTCTACAATACTATAGTTCAATGAAAGCTTAATCTGATGTTGGAACGACATTTTATGACGTGCATTTATCATTACATGATGTTCAAACACATTTATTTGGTGTCCAACTAATATTATGTGATGTTCAAATATCATAATATCATGTTCAAAACATAGAAGCTTTTCTTTATGTTTGGTCAATCTCTTATTATATGAATTGCTATGTCCATTCTATGTTGTGATTTCCCCTCATGTTAATTACTTGATTTTGTCCTTATATGTAAAAAAACCGACATAATTTGATGTGCATATGATACTTAATGATATGCAATCAATACTATATGATGTGCAAATGATTTAATATGATGAACATGGTTTTTTTATATCACGCGCCTTCTGCTTTATATTGTGTGCATAGTGCCTTGAAATAAGTATATGATATGCCATACATGGCATTTGGTGTGCTCTGGTATTATAGCATAACGATGTTATATGACATTGTTCGTTTTACTTCTTAATATGCATTCAGAACACCTTGATATGTTATGTCGTTGTAACATGATCACGTTTAGAACTTTTACTCTTTATATCATAGCTGATCACCATCCGCTTCCCACGCCGGCAAGCAATTACTTTAAACAGAAAATGTGCTGTACGTCGTCTGCTTACCCAAATTATCAATATGTGTGCCACAAATATATCATAAACTGCAGCTAGTAAAGTCATCATAGTTACCAGGATTAAAATTGTATACTACCAACGCGCGTAATAATGCATAATTTCCTTTTTGCATTAAGAAACCATGGGTAATTGAAAACTCGAACGCAATGGCAAAAAAAAAAAAAAAAAAAAAATGAAAAACAACAGAAAGAGAAATAATCCCACAAAATAATAAATAGAAATCTAAGGAGTATTAAACACGCACCCCACAAAACTAAGGGGAATCTAAGGTGTTTCTAGAGTGTAAGTGTTGATAATGTTAATAATAAATCCGATGAACCCTTAATTAGGTATACTAGTATTTCCATTGTTAAATGCAAATTTATTTGACAATGCCATACTTTATTGTAACTTTTTGATATTCCTTAAAATCATTTTGTGTACACATTGTATTACAAATGCAATGTATAATCATTTGTGCGTATTACGGAATACGTAAGTAATACAACGTTTGCACAGAATTGAACTTTGGGATTTCCCATATATGTCTCAAACAATAACTCAAACGAATGTCTAAAAACAGTTACAATACTTGCTTTCACACGGGATAGTATTTTTTTCAATTGAAAGCATAAATATCATATTTGTTGTATCAGTGAAGGTTTTGATTTTAAGGTCATTATCTATGCTTTGTAAAATTTTATTTTTATGACTGATGATTCATTTTACCTTGAAAAAGTCGTTTCAATAAAAGACGATATTTTGTAGACTTCTAAATAGAACTGTATACAGTAATGAATCAAACAACATTTACAATTGCTCCCATTACTATCATAAAGTATATCGAAATCAACTTTGTCAGCAAGTGATCGAAATCAACAATGAAAAACTGCATTATAGTCAGCTATAGTGCTTAACAAAATTTTGTGAGGTAGACAAAATTTATCTTAAAACGATCATATCGAATTTTGATGTCCAAAATTAGGCAGATCGGACAAATTTTGACTTTGTTTACTGACTACTTTTGTTTGGGATTAATTGTAATTATAACATTATAATGAGTCGGGAAAATGTTTTTTTTTTTTTATTGTTAAGATACACAATAATGTTACCTGGCGTAGCTGTGCGTAAAATGTATTTCGGTATTTCTCTTCGAAAAATGACTTGGAATAAAACGTCTGATTTGTAAACTTTCTCTTTTTTCTCCGAAATAGGCTATTCAAATATAATTTATCTACTCTATATCATGTATATGTGGAAAATTTTGTGAAAATATAAGAAGTGGCAATTCGTACCTTTCATACATTTAATTTCATTGATAAAAAATAATATGGACTCGACCAGTGTCCAGTTTGAAGGTCATTTAAGTTACTGTACACATTCATGCATGTTCTGATTCAATCAATATACGCGTATGAAAATAATAAACAGTCTGAAGGTACATTAATAATAACTTAATCCAATAAAATTGCGTAAGATTCAACTACAATGACAGGTCCACATCATAATAAGTAATAGAGGCAAACTGAGTAGGGAGAAAATAACAGATATTTTAAGTTTATTTTTTGCAATAACGAATAAAAATTTGTCAACCAAAAGTTTTGCTATTATTTCAAAAACATGTCGTCCTGTATTGGTATAGTTTTCGGATATTTCATTTGCGTATTTAAGGCAATAAAAAGTGTGGGCGTCAAAAGTCTACATAACTTTTGGCTTCATACAGAAAATTCGCCCTTTTAAAACTTTTAATGTTTCAATTCATTCTGATGTGGTATTGTCATAAAGTGCGTTGAAATGATCCATGGTATAGCAAACATCGAATGCCCTCACCAAATGTTATCACACACTATAAAAAAAAACCCACATCTAAAATACAACGCTTGATACAAAATACGACTTATAAAAATTAAATCTAAGTATTCTTATTTAAAAAATAAAAAAAAAAAAAAATTACGTTGTGTTAACCCTGTTTCTCAAACACACTGAGATCTAGTGGGCATATATATTGTATGGTTGTCACGTACTTAGACTTGTTTGTATGATATACTGATTTACAGTGACTGTATAATGAATTAAATCATTATCCCATACGGTATATACAAATTGCTGAGTTAGATTGCTGACAAATAAAAATACATTGTGTATAAAAATAATAATATAACATCTACACACGCTTAAAACACATGTCTTATGTCTATCTCTACGTGACAAGGTAACACTACGACTATTATATTGAAGTTATATTTTTATATAGCGGATATGGTCGAGTGGTCTAGAGGGCTGGACATAATCGAAGCGATTGGTGCTGTAGTGTATCAAAGGTGTGAGTTCAAATTCCGTTGAGGGACAGAAATTTGTCAGCATAAAAATCTAATTCTAACACTGTTTGGTTTATTTATATATAATTACTCTAAATATCAGCAAAACAATGTTAAATCTGCAAATGAGTTAATTCACTAACTGATAATTTTGGCCCTGAAAACCTGATTATTTTTAACTGCAATGCTGTTGTGAAAATTATATGTTAAAATGTCCAATTGTTTCAGTTATAAAAGATTTTTGACAAATTACGTCATCAGTGATGTAATTCTGACGTTTTAAATGCAGGTCAATTTGTGAACGCCTGATTTTTGGCATAATTTGATGAACATGATGAAATGTATGTCAGTTTTCTGAAAAATTAACAGTGTATATAAAAAGGTACCAATCCCAATCTTTTATCCCTGATTTCAGATAACTAGATGTTGTATGAAAAGTGTAGCAACACAGTGTAACTTTATAAAGTTGTACGAACTAGCAATATAAATTAAGAAAAAATCTTGTTTAATATGTCGGTCTTGTAAAACAATAATTTTCGTATCACGTTGTGTTCTCATTCATATATGCATGTCCTCTTTCTGCCACTTGACGTGAGGAACAATCCATGAGTATCAGCATGGAATTCAAATCAAGTTCAAGTACAAAACTTTAAGTAAAAAATGCTTGATAGGGATACAGAAATAGGAAATACTAAGTAATAGGGATGGATGCACATTACTATAAATCAAAAATAAAATTTTACTGCCAAATATATTATCTACTAGACCTTTATTTATTTGCAAGCATAATTCCCTCGTTAGTGCATTTTAATGACTTAAATAATCAAATCAAATTAATTTATTCACATGCATATCACTTTGATTAGAATGTCAAATATTATTTTGGAGCACAAATTAAAACAAAAGCATTACAAATGCTAATACGATATAATAAGTATTTGGTCCAAATATTTCAGACTTCAAATAGTACAGGTCAATAGACCATACGTTATATTTTTAAAACATTGTGGTTAATTCACATACTTTTTAAATAGTCTGGTTATTAATCAGCTATGAATTTCGAAAGATATGATCATGCATCAATTAAATATAAGATAATCTGCATCGCATACAAAAAATATTTGAAAAATGGCAATATCATTAAACTACACACAAACAAGTGATCGCAATTAAAGATATGTATACTGCAATAATCCAGTGGTTGTCCATTAAAACATTTCATCACAACTATTAAAAATATTTCGTTCGTTCCTTCATTCATTCATTGATTTATTATTTTTTATACTATTTCAGGTGTCTACCGAATAAATTTCAACAGCATCAGTTGGTGTCTGCACGCAGAAATAAAATAAAAAAATACTGAACTCCGAGGAAAATACAAAAAGGGAAGTTTCTAATCAAATGGCAAAATTAAAAGCTCAAACACATCAAACGAATAGATAACAACTGTCATATTCCTGACTTAGAACGGGCATTTTCTTATGTAGAAAATGGTGGATTGAACCTGGTTTTATAGCTAGCTAAACCTCTCACTTGTATGACAGTCGCATCAAATTCCACTATATTGACAACGATGTGTGAACAAAACAAAGAGACACAACAGGAATTAATGCCAATAACAGGGGCACAGCAGCCAACACTGCGCCACCATCTCAATCACCATAAAAACAAACAAATGTAACAAAGAAGCGCAAAAATGCATACTTCAAATTAAACATCCTCATTTTGCTTTTTATTATACGATTTTATTTATCTATGTTAAATCGACCAATAAAGGATTGAAAGATTTTAAGTACTGGAGTAGAATCGCGCGTTTGACGTCACACAGGTAGATATAAAATAGTTTTGTCGTTCAAAGTATGACGGGATACGTCAAATGAATATCACAAAAAACAGACTTAACAGTAAAAGTAATATTAATAAAGACAAATAAAAGAATACTATAACATGTTATTAAGATGATAAACAACGCCAGTACGCAGAATCTATACTTCAAGACCATCGTGTTTTATTTGCGAAGTTGATACGGAATATTTATCAACAAAGTCTTGGTACCTTCCGATGAACTTTTTTAGAAAAAGGACGAGACGTTTTTTGACATATCTTTGGTTCATCAATTTTCTGCTCAGACACTGGTGACGTTTTACAAAGTCTGAATAGGAGCTTCAAGCTCTTGAATACCGAATAAGTTGGGAAATGTATATCCCATATGCAGGTGAAGTTGGTATATTGCTACTAAGGTGGGGGAAATTGATAATTTCAAAATTAAAATCGTCTCGTTTGTCATAGATTCTTGTACTGAGATGACAGTGTATGTCAAATTCGGGTATAAGTTTAAAAATGAGGCAGAGGAAGCCGTGTCTGTTGTTTCTTTAATTTCTAGTAGTGGGGGATATATTAATGGAGCCCAATCAGAAAAGTTCGGATTGTTAATGGAAAGAACATCATCAATATATCTGAAAGTGAAATAAAAAAAACCTGCCTTCTTTGATCTTCTTGTTTTTGACAAGTGTCTGAAGGAACTCCGATTCATATGAAAATAAGAAGAGGTCGGCAAGGAGAGGCGCACATTTCGTTCCTATAAGAATGCCGACAATTTTTTGAAAAGTCTACCTCCAAATTCAACAATTATGTTGTTAATAAGAAACTCCAGCATACTGATCACTTGTTCCTCTGTGTAGCATGTTTTACCCTTTTGTTCACTATTAACAAAATATGCCTTATGGTATCTCAAAGCAATAAATTTATAGCGTATGCTACCATTTTTATGTTGTAAAGCATAGTGGATTATTTCTTTAAGACGATTTTCAATTTTACATGGGGAATGGTGGTTTACAAGGTTGAAAAATCAAAATGTTTGACAGAACTAATTTCAGAAAAAGACCGAGATTTAAAATAATCCAGAAGTTCTTTAGAGTTTTTAAGAATCCACATATGGTTAATACGACTACTCGAGTAAACAGTTTCACAGTATTTCTGAAGACCCTCTTTCACTGCGGACAGCATTTTAGTCAATCTTTAGTGGAACATGCAGATGAGCAGGCAATGTACCGTTGTTTGTAAGGAATTTTGTGAATACATACAAACAAGGTAAGTCCTCCAATTTGTTGTTCAATGCAATGATCATTGAAGCCATGAAGGACTTATGATTCGCAAATGACTTTATAAGTTTAATAACTTCTAAATAATGATTGCTCGAACAGCTTTTAAAAAGTAGAGAAACATGCAATTTGTATTTGATCTCTTACACAATTAAATAACACTTTATAAGTTTTGTCCGAGGAGTTTTTCTGAATTTCTTTCATCCGGAATTATCAAACCTAAACATTTAAAAACAAGGGATATATAAATACGTACAAACGTTAGAAGAAATATGACTATAAGGACCTAAAAATACAGCCAAATCCATTTTACAACTGTATGCATATAATATGATATCCTGCGAGACAGACCATTATACAAAATTACTGTTTTGTTAACTCCTTCTTATGTGGCGAAATATTTTTTATGCAACAGATATCTTGCAAGTTTTTGCAAGAACTTGTGATTGTGAAAGAGAAAATGTCATTGTTGCTATTTTTACGACATGCAGCAAAAATGTAAATAAAAATAGCTAAATAAGAGAGAGGCGAAATTTACCAAAATGACATTCAAACCCATAAGTCAAAAATAAACTCAACGCCATGGCAAAAAACGAAAAAAAAAAAAAAAAAAAAAAGGACAATCAATTGTATACAAAACATAACATAGAAAACCAAGTTAAGAATAAAATACAAATAGTGTTTATCATGTATCATGTTGTTGTGATGTTTTTGTCTAAAACGTACCGATTACATTTTTATTGTAAATTGGAACGCTTCTGCATACTACAGATAGCATGATAACATGTTCCGCTGACGCTTGCGTGCACTCCATCTCTCATAAATGGCAAAAGTCATTATGGCTCATTTAATGGGCATTATGTTGTATCTAAATTGATTATACATCATTTCGCTTAATTGATTAATTAAGGTTCATACGGACATACACTAAACAATTGGAATTCAAAAGGGACGGTGCCACGTGTGCAGCAGAATATGATTAGACATCCAGCTTTTTGAAAGGGTTGGAGTTGCTCAGTCTTCAGTGTATTGTATAGTGTTTTGTGGACTTCATGTTTTTCATTTCGTCGTTTTGTTTTTTAGCATGAATGCATCGGCTTCTCTTCGACTTTGAGTTTTAATTCTCCCTTAGGTATTTCAGATCAACCATTCGGTTTGTCATATATTCTAGTTTGAAGCAATCAACATTAAATCTGCTGACAGACACCAAGCGTATTTGATTTTTGTTACGCCACAAGATCTGATATTATCCATAACAAACCGTACAAAGTATATGGACATTGTGCTTTTGTTGCATGTCTTATCATATTTGCCTGTACACTTCTTCAAATTTTAACAAAATTATCAGCAACGCATTTTCACTTATCGATGGACATTACATATAAAATCGTTGTTATTAAAAGATCTCTGGATTTTCTTTATTAATTTTCTATTTCCCAAAACAAAGACAACTGTTCAACAACATACTTTTTTTGTAAAACGAAAACACAATATTAGTACCAAACATTTCTAAAATTGTCCGTTTATAAATTTTGAAATTGTGAAGAAACTACGGTTTCAGCTCCATCAAGCAAACCTGACCTTATATAAATTCGGCTTATTTTAGGTCCTTTTTGGTCATAAAGCTCTTCAATTGTCTCGGTTCTTATACATCCTTGACATTCAAATATTCGGCTTTGATCGTTCTTGATAAAAGCATATCCAGAACAGCGCTTAGGACTCATGAAATTTATAGCGTGCTGTTTTCAACTTTATTGTTGTTTATATCGAAATACAATGGAAGATACCAAGACCAAGAGGCATTTTAATCAAGAAAACTCAAACATATTTCATACTTTACTTAAACTTTTCCTTATTATAATTGCAGATGTCCCAGTGTTGGAAGAAAATTATTGATCCTTTTGAATACATTTTTGTTTTTCTAATTATACATGTATTATTTCTCCAAGTATATCGATCACAAATCTTTAGTGGAATAACATTGATATCTTCTGAATCTTATATAGCACAGGGGTTCTACTGGTATAAAAATTATGATTGACCTTAAACACTATAATGACCTGTAAAACGTTGAGACAATGAAGGAGCCTACAATGATATATATAGAAGTGACATATTGTATTACCGAAAACAAATATTACCACAAATAAATAAACATTTAAAAAACAATTGCATCCAAGTGTTAATGGAGATAGTTTTGCTCAAGTAACTTTTCGTTTATTTTTTTTATGCCATTTTAACAATTTTAAAGTAATGTTTATCCAAATCTCCATTCATTTTCTGTACACTTCTTAAAATTTGGCAGTAATTTAGTCTCTAACTTTTGTACGATACAGTATTTCATTACTGTTTACATCGAACAATTAAAATCTATAGATTCGTGATAAGCACTTATTTTTTTCTTGTATTTGTTATGTTGTTTATTTTTATTTGGAAAGTGCAGTCTTGATAGTTCAAAGTGTAGGTCATGTGATAAGGATTGTTAATAGTTCGGTTTACAAGTTATACAATAGACAATCAAATGGTTTGTGACCCGTTAAATTGCATATCAATTACAATTATTTCATTTTGTTTCATTGTCACCTGATAATAACATTGTCAAATCAAATGGGTGTCAAAATTGCCTTATCAACTTTAATCAAGTCAATCGATATGATCTTAATGAGATAACAGATATTATATTTTTACAGTTGTTGTATCATGGACATATGATTCATTCGAAGTTTATTTTTATATCATTGCTTTCAATGTAATTGTAATGATTTCCCTTTAACACTATTCACCTGTCCAAAGTTACAGAAACGCCTAAGGTTATTCATGATTTTAGTGATAACATTCAAAAACGTTTTGTCGTATGAATATTCAACATAATATAACACTATTAAAGGTTTGTTTTAAAATATATCAGTTTTTCAGAGTGACCCTACTGGGCATTCACTCACACACAGAGATGAACTCGGATAGAATCTAAACTTATTCATTGTAAGCTTGGTGTGCTTAAATTTAGACTTATTTTTGCTTAAACATTTTTTGCTAAAAAGTGAAACACTGGTTATGTTGTTTTTCGTTTCTGTAAACATGTTTGTGTTTGTCCATCTTTAGTTTTCTATGTAATGTTTTGTAGAATGTTGTTTGTCCGTTCGTTTCTGTTGTTTGCCACGGTTTATCTTTATTTTTTTTTTGTTTTTTTTTTACCTCATGCGTCTCTGCCTTCTTTTACAGTCAAATTGTTATGTACGATTAATATTTTTTTAATTTGTTTTCATAAGTTGAAAATTTTACCAAATTGTCTGTCTAAAACGTATATTTATATCAAAGTTGGTTCTGTCTAAAACGTATGTTTATTTATCAAAGCTGGTGTTAAAATTGATAGAAAAATCCTAATATTATTTTCTTTTATTTAAAACTCTTTCTCCGTGAACTATTTATACGTTAACTACTTGTCCCTGGATGTTGCCAACAACATTCAATGAATTAATCAATCAATCAATCATTTGTCCGTTCATTCCAAAGGAGAAAAGGCATCCGTAATTAGTTTTTAAACATGCTGTATATAATTGTCATAAAATCAAGACAAAAACAGAACAATTTCCCAAATGAGCAACAGGTTATTAAAAGTGCAATACAAGTTACGATGTTTTGTTTAATTGACATTTTAGGACCACCTTATGAAAAAAATGCATCCGTTTAGATTGATATTTAATCTGTTTTGTATTTTTTTTTTTTTTTTTTTTTTTTGTATAATGTGTGTGTTTTTTTTAATAATTTGGTCATTCCTATAATGTGGGAAATAATTACATATATATATTATGTCTCCCTCTCTCTCTCTCTCTCTCTCTGTAATATATTATTTTTAAATGTCAATACTCGGTGACCTGTTAAAATTATTAATATCAGTTGTTACAAATTTGACTTGTTTCATTGTTACCTATTAATATCAATGTCAATCAAATGGGCGTTAAAACTGTCCGATGAAATATAAAGAAGTCCTGTGATATAGCCTAAGTTAAGAAAACATATATTCGATTTCTATATTTCAAGTTTGCTGCTTGTGGATAAAATAAATAGAATAGAAAGG
Source organism: Mytilus coruscus (assembly GCA_017311375.1). Taxonomy (NCBI): domain Eukaryota; kingdom Metazoa; phylum Mollusca; class Bivalvia; order Mytilida; family Mytilidae; genus Mytilus; species Mytilus coruscus. Next base: position 16,152,929 of record CM029598.1, read on the forward strand.
TTATAGAAATTATCATGCAGAGTTTTGTTGAAATTATTATATTCCCTTGAAATGACCTGACATAATATGCATTCGTGAACTATTTATGAACTATACAGATGAAGTCAGATATCTCCCAAAATAGAACGAAGATTAAATCAAATGTATCTGTGTTTATCTTATGAATAAGTATGGATGTATTTATCTTTTTTTAAACATTTGGTTTAATAGTTTCCTTATGAGCAGCAACTCCCTATCACAGTCTAACGATTGATTGTGTCAGTTCCTTAATGGACTTTCATTTTTTGAATTTGCATTGTACCTCGGTAATTTTGTTAATACATTTCTACAGAATGTATGTTAGAAATAATAGATTATTTTTTAGGTAGAAAGCAAATTTCGACCATCTAAATTTTACTACAATTTAAAACAAAAAATCCTAGCTGCCAAATATATTGTAAACTGAACAATATTTCATTTACAATCATAATCAATCCTTCTGTAGTGGATTTATAGTGACTTATATAATTAAATCAATTAAATTTTATTCACATACATGATTATGGCACGCCTGAACCCCTTTTAAAGTGTGGTGGTAGATTTACAGAGTGGTGTTAGATATACAAAGTGGTGATAGATATACAGAGTGGAGATAAATATGCAGAGTGGTGATAGATATACAGAGTGGTGATAGATATACAAAGTGGTGATAGATATACAGAGTGGTGATAGATATACAGAGTGTTGGTAGATATACAGAGTGGAGATAGATATGCAGAGTGATGGTAGATATACAGAGTGGTGATAGATATACAGAGTGGTGATATATATATATACAAAGTAATGATAGATATACAGAATGGTGATATATAAACGAAGTGGTGATATATATACAGAATGGTGATAGATATACAGAGTGGTGATATATATACAAAATAATGATAGATATACAGAATGGTGATATATAAACGAAGTGGTGATAGATATACAGAGTGGTGCTAGATATACAGAGTGGTGATAAATATACGTAGTGGAGATAGATATGCAGAGTGGTGATAGATATACAGAGTGGTGATAGATATACAAAGTGGTGATAGATATACAGAGTGGTGATAGATATACAGAGTGTTGGTAGATATACAGAGTGGTCATAGATATAAAGAGCAATGATAAATATACAAAGTGGTGATAGATATATAAAGTTTTGATAGATATGCAGAGTGGTGGTAGATATACAAAGTGGTGATAGATATACAGAGTAGAGATAGATATGCATAGTGGTGGTAGATATACAGAGTGGTGATAGATATTCAGAATGGTGATAGATATACAGAGTGGTGATAGATATACAGCGTGGGGATAGATATACAGATAGTTGATAGATATACAGAGTGGTAATATAGATACAGGGTGGTGGTAGATATACCGGATGGGGATAGATGTACAGAGTGGAGATAGATATACAGAGTGGTGATAGATAAACAGAGTGGGGTAGATATACAGAATGGTGGTAGATATACAGAGTGGTGATAGATATACAAAATGGTGATAGATATATAAATTGATGATAGATATGCAGAGTGGTGGTAGATATACAGAGTGGTGATAGATATACAGAGTGGTGATTGATATGCAGAGTAATGGTAAATATTTAGAGTGGTGATAGATACAGAGTGGTGATAAATAAACAAAGTGGTGATAGATATATAAAGTTGTGATAGATATGCAGAGTGGTGGTAGATATACAGAGTGGTGGTAGATATACAGAGTGGTGATAGATATACAGAGTGGTGATAGATATACAAAGTGGTTATAGATATACAGAATTGCGATATATAAACGAAGTGGTGATAGATATACAGAATGGTGATAGATATACAGAGTAGTAGTAGATATACAGAGTGTTGATAGATATACAGAGTGGTGGTATATATACAGAGTGAAGATAGATATGCAGAGTGGTGATAGATATACATAGTGGTGATAGATATGCATAGTGGTGATAGATATACAGAGTGGTGATATATATACAGAATGGTGGTATATATACAAGATGGGGACAAATATACAGAGTGGTGGTAGATATACTAAGTGGGGATAGATATACAAAGTGGTGATAGATATACAGAGTGGTGATAGATATACAGAGTGGTGGTAGATTAACAGAGTGGCGATATATATACAGAGTATTGATAGATATACAGAGTGTTGGTAGATATGCAGAGTAGTGGTAGATATACAGAGTGGTGATAGATATACAGAGTGGTGATATATATGCAGAGTGGTGGAAGATATATACAGATTGGTGATAGATATACAGAGTGGTGGTAGATATACAGAGTGGTGATAGATATATACATATTGGTGATAGATATACGGAGTGGTGGTAGATATACAGAGTGGTGATAGATATACAGAATAGTGATAGATATACAGAGTGGTGATAGATATGCAGAGTAGTAATAGATAACAGAATGTTGATAGATATACAGAGTGGTGGTAGATATACAGAGTGGTGATAGTTATAGTAGGAACTTGTTGAATGTCTTATAGTGATGGCAAATGCATGTTGAATGTCCTATATCTACAGCAGGTACTTGTCGAATATCCTATTGGTATAGTAGGTACTTGTTGAATGTTCTATATAGTAGTTTATAACAGGTACGTGTTGAATTCCTATTGTTATCCTAGGAACTTGTTGAATGTCCTATAGTTATAGCAGTTCCTTGGTGAATGTCCCAAAGTTATAGCATGTACTTGTTGAATGTCCTATAGTCATAGATGGTACTCGATGAATGTCCTATTGATTTCTCGTGTGGGTTATGGTTACCAGAAGTAGAGGTATGCATGGTATCTAAAATTACCCATTGCACTAGACCAGTAAACGTTTTGAAGCATTAAGGTAGAATGTGTCTGGTTTTTCACAACGACCACCTGAACTATTACCGGCTGTCGGCCATGGTAATAGAGGTAGAGATAGAGTTAGGCATTGCCCTCTAAAATGGACCAAATTATTTATACATTTAAAAATTATAAACCAAATTCATGAAAAAATCCCACACAGTGATTTTTTTTCTGAGACTTATTTTTCTACATTCCAATACACTATGACAGCATGGTTTTTTGGTCTCGTAAACATCACAAAGGACCTACTTTGAGCACAAAAAAAAAAAACACAATGTAACAGTAAGGACCACAAAGGAGTTTATAAGAGCACAAAGGACCTTATAATCACTGTTTGGTAAGGAAATAGTATTTTTTTTAAATCTGTATTTCAGAAATGTCAATATATGCTTTGCTTTATCAAATTTTATTTTGGACAAAAACAAAGAATCTACAGAAATGTTCTTACTTTATGAATCTTAATTTGCTGTGAGGAACAAAAGTGCACATGGTGCAATAAAAAAAAAGTGCAATAAAAAAGGACTGCACAGCTGTCTTTTGGGTATATGTTTCGTTGGGCTGTTTGATGAAACAGATAATATACCTGTCTAGATAACCTCGATATGTAATTGTAATAAAGAATATCATCATTCCGTGAAATATATGGCCTTGAAGAATGTATTTATGAAAACGCTCTAAACTTTATACCTTCTAATAAAAATTGGACAAAATGGTTTCTATTTCTCCCTTTTCACATCAACATACGATGAACGATGTCTTTGGTCGTCGCTTGTGTAAATGTTTATTAAATATATATTATTGTATTTGATAAAGTTTATATGTTTTAAAGACTGCATTTTTAACACCGAGAAATTTTGAAAATGTCATATTTTAAATACTATCATTCAATACAATTAATATAGTTGACCTATTGCTGATAAATTCTAAAAAACAGACTTATTGTATATAGTATTAGAAAAAAGACCAAAACTCAGAAACTTAATTTTGACAACTGAACCCTAAAAATGAGGCCAAGGTCAGATGACACCTGCAAGCTAGACATGTACACCTTACAATCATTCCATACACCAAATATAGTAGACCTATTGCATACAGTATAAGAAAAACAGACCAAAACACAAAAACTAATCTATAACCACTGAACCATGAAAATGAGGTCAAGGTCACATGACACCTACCAGTTGGACATGTACACCTTACAGTCCTTCCATATACCGAATATACTTGACCTATTGCTTATAGGATCTTAGATATAGACTTGACCACCGAATTAAACTTGTTCACTGATCCATGAAATGGGGTCGAGGTCAAGTGAAAACTGTCTGACGGACATGAGGACCTTGCAAGGTACGCAAATACAAAACATAGTTATCATGTTACTCATGATAAGAGAGAAATTATCATAACAAAAAATCTTCAGTAGTTATTGAACAACGAAAATGAGGTAAAGGACAATGGACATGTTACAGACGGAAACTTCGTAACATGAGGCATCTATATACAAAGTATGAAGCATCCAAGTCTTCCACCTTCTAAAATATAAAGCTTTTAAGAAGTTAACTAACGCCGCCCTATGTCGAGCTTTCTGCGACCAAAGTCGCAGGCTCGACAAAAATCCAACTGATTGTCTAAAAAGATAAGTCCTTCCTTAAATATAATCAAAGAAACAGTTTGTTTATCACTGGATTGTGATTTTATGTCTTGTGTTAAAATATGCTTGTCGAGTCAAAAGAGATTATTAGAATAAAATATTAGAGAAAAAGATTAAACAGAAACCATAAGAATATAAATCTTTCAAAATTTCTTTTTCGTGCATGAATTAAAATATTGTTTTGAACAGTCTTAAACAAACTTTTATTACTATTTTCCTGTTATGTGAACATTTATTGGGGGCAGTTGTTATATATTAGCAACATAACAGGTAAAGCTTTGACAATCATGTCACCTGTAATTACATTTACCTGTAAAAATTAAACTTTTTGGTTCAAGATTTAGAAACAGAACGAAGAGGTTTTCTCCTGTTTCTTAGCCAGTACACACACATTTTGTATTTCAGACAATGTACATTTATTGTATATATCCTACAACTAATAACTGGCGCTTTAAGGTTCGTGGCATATCAACTCTTATGTATTTAATTATTTTGAAAACAAAATGAAAATTATGTCTTATGAATAACCATGATGAAATAATTGTTTTTTCCATAATTGAACCGTGCATTATTTGTGTATTGGATTACTAAGTTGCCTTCTTTCTAGTGTTATCTATTTTGTTTACTGACAAATGACGAAATAATGCAATAGTTAAAATAAAATATTTTACAAAACTTTGTCACGATTAAAAAACTAAAACCGACTGAATAAATTAAGATATGAGTTCTAATTCAATGATTATCGATGTCGAAATTAGTCGTCGGTAATAAACAGTCAGTTTGTGTAAAAGAAATAGCTACCAAATTTGTTTATTATGTATGTACAAAGTATATGTATATTGTATATAATCAGCCCTTCTGTATATTACTTGTTTTTTATAATTGATTCAACAAATTTCGCTTGTCCAGGTGTCAATAACGGTGATGTTCACACCACGAGTAGTGATAAATGACACAATAACACAGCGATCGATCAATAATATAAGTAAAAATTGCGTGCCGTATGCTGAATGTCACCCCTCCTCTGAAAAAGGACGCTAATTTTTATATAAAATCTCGCAAAATTATGATTCATATTTTGGCACATCCCCGTTCACCCAATAATAGGAAGTGAATTCGTCACCGTCATGGTTTCAAAGAGAAAGTAAAATGTGTTAAAACGCCGGATTGTCGACCAATTAAAACACTCGTTACATTGTTCTTTTGTATATTTAGAATCCGAGATAAACCTAGATTTTCTCGAGAAATGAGATAATTCATTATCTGAAATTGAGAAAATTAATTATCTGGAGATAAATCAGGATTATCTGAAAATCGCTCAGAAAAACCTAGATTTTCTTAATATTTTGAGATAAACCGGGATATTCTCCAGATAATGAATTGTCTGTATTTTCTGAGATAAACTAGGATTTTCTCGGATTTGAATTAAGCTGAGATAATCTTAGTTTATCTGAGATAAACCGGTATTATCTGAAATAATCCTAGTTTATCTGAGATAATCTAAGATTAATTAATAAAAGTGGTTCAGGCGGTTCCATACTTGATTAATTTTTTTGTCAGATACAATGATTTATTTACCACAATCTACAACAAAAGCATGACAAATTTAATACTACTAATCAGATATGGTAAGTATTTGGTCTAAATAAATCAGACTTCAAAAAGTAGAGGTCAGTAGACCATACGATATCTTTTGAAACCCCTGTATTGAACGCATGTACTTTTAAATAATCAGAGTGTTAATCAGTTATGAATTTTGAAAGGTATGATCATAAATCGATTTAACGTTTATGATAACCTGCATCGCTAGAATATTGCAAAAACTGCAATATCATTAAACTATAGGCAAACATTTGTCAAAAATTTAAGACATATAATGCATACCGCAACAATCCAGTGTATATCAATTTAAACATGACACTCATTTTTAAATTCCTTTTTATTATGTTACTATTCAATGTATATGATGTATCTACAAAGTAAGTATAACAACATCATTTGATTATTGCAAGTAAATGATTTTATAAGCTTAATTAATCATATATATCAATTGATCGAATCGTTTTCTAACCAAGTATTAAAACAAGCAAATGTATTGCAAAACTTAGATAACAGTTTAAAAATTTCGTGCGTCCGAAGGCTTTTCTAAATGTTCTTTCATCGGGTTGTTCAAACCTAAACATTTGAAAAATAAAGACAACAGTAGTATACCGGTGTTCAAAAGTCACAAATGGATTGAGAGAAAACAAATCCGGGTTACAAACTAAAACAGAGGAAAACACATCAACTCTAAGATGAGAACAAATGAACAATAGGAACACTGAAGTGCAACAAAAACAAACGCCAACATACATAGAAACGTCCTATTTGATAGCAACTGTCATACTCCTGACTTGGTACAGGACATTTTAAGAAAAAATGGTGGGTTGAACCTGGTTTAATCCTCCCGCTTTATAACAATGTTAAAAAATAGCGCTAAAATGACAATACAGCACAAACACATGTAAGAACATTTTTTCACAGAGAAACGCACAAACAAATAATATAATAGACGACACAACATGCAAACCGCAGAACAACAACGAACATATTCCATCAACGACAGACTCCACAGGATATCAAAAATAGTGACGCGCTTACGTAAATAACATGCCATCTCGAACTTTATACAATTATTTTGACAATACTCGTCCAAACAATTTTCATGACGATGATGGTATTGAAAGGTAATTTTATAATTATTTGGACTACAAACGATAAGACATAACACATTATCCAACCGAAACAATAACAGAAGCATCAACAATTAATACATAAATGTTGGATGTACAAAATACCGAGACACGTCGAATAGCAATACAAATTCACACTCGGTATAACAGTCATATTCGGAAATATGACAATGATTGAATTGAAAGGCAATTTTATAATAATTTGAAAGTCAGGAATATATAAATACGTACAAACGTTATAATGTACTAGTATATCGAAAGAAGGCCGGGCTCGTAGTATTGTCAAATATTTTAACCGATAATGCATTTACTGTCAACTGTGACACGATAACAGTTGGTGTTTTGTTGTACGTTCAAGGTCTTGGTTGCTTGCTGTAAGTAAACAAAACGTAAATAGGTGATCTCACGGATGTTTATGAAATTTTGCATGCAACTACATAATGGGCACTAGTATATACCAAAAGGACCAAAACAGTATAGACTTATCCATTTTACAACTGTCTACATACAACATGATAGTCTGCGAGACAAACCATTAAATAAAAATAGATTGTTTTGTTAACTGACCTTGTTATGTGGTAAAATGCTTCATGTGAAAACATATTTTTTTGCAAATTTTTTTTATCGAAAAAATAAAAACCTAACAGACTCAACTTGTGATTTTGATGAAGAAAAATGTCGCTGTTGCTGTAGTAACGACATGTATCTGAACATATATAAATATAAATCTCATAGTTATGTTTGATTAGTTTTTTTGTATGTAGGGACACAACTAAATGAAGTCAGTATCTTGTGCACATGGAAAATTGCCCAAATTTGCATAGGTTGATCATGAAAGAACACACTTTAGTGAATAAAAAGAAATCTATGAGATAGAATTTTGAAATAAAACATGAAAAGATAGGTTTCAAAATATGCTTTAAGAAAATAAAAATAAAAAATGGTGTCACCTAACTTGTTTTCTTCCTACAATTAAAAAAGGAAGATTTCACTATAATTTCAGTATAAAATTTTTACTACAAGAGTTATCTCCCCTTAAATGGCAAAGTTGAAACATTAATTCTAATAGAAACACAAATATTTGGTATTTGTTTAAACATTTTGGATAATGCAATAAATTACTTTTTTAATCATACAAATAAACAGTCTTACACATACATTGCAAATTTGTCTCAAAATTTGCAGATTAAGTCAAAGAACTAGACCGATTGTGTACTGCTATTGTACAAACCAAGATGTCGGTATACAGTGAAAATATTTATGATTTATTACCAACATGTCTAGGAATAAACCACCACGAATACTGAAGGTCAACGTTCGATTCCCAGCCTGATTAAACCAACGGATGTATCCAAAACGTTCAGAAACACTCAACACTTATAATTTGTATTCTAAATATGTATATAGATATTTGAAGCCATATGATCAAAATGGGCAAAACACGAATAGTCTGATCTACCTACGGTCAACTTTACCTGAGGGAGTTTAAACAAAGCAGTGTTTTATTTTCCTTTCTCATTAATAAATCATGTTCTCCTTATATACATGTAATATTTGCCATTTAAAAATCAACATAAGTGTATCAGTCTAAGAATGTTGTTCGGCTCGATCGAACGAATTCATCTTGAGATGGTGATCGTATTGATAGCGTTTGGTGATTAATTCCATACTGATCATGGTGTTGGTAACAACAAATAAGTAATAACATATTTATGAATGAATTATTTATATCAATATGAAATGTTTATAAATATTTCGTAAAATAAAAGGTATATTTCGTAAAACAAAGGAATAAGACAACTATCCACCAAAGTTCAAATAAAGTGGATGTAAGCAACCGTACGGCCTTTATCAATGAGAAAAAACCGATACCGTATAGTCGGTTATAAAATGCCATGAAATGAAATATATGAAAGAATTCAATTGAGAAAACTAACAGCCTAATTCATAACAAAAGAATTTACGAAAACAAAATGACAGACATGAACCCGACAATCACTGAACTACAGGCTTCTCACTTGAGACAGGCACATGAAGAATGTGGCGGGGTTAAACGTGTTTACGGGCGCTGAACCCTCACCTAACATGGGACAGTGGTGTTACAGCACAAAATAAGAACACACTATAAACAGCAGTTGAAGAGGGCTTAACTCATCAGATCGATACAAAGCAGAAAAACAACTAACAAAACACAAACTGGACAATATTTTTACATTCCTTACGACAAAAAGACACAAAGTACAGATCTGAGAGTACTCGCAGTTACTGACAGCTAGTTCAAAGCCAATAACAACTAATAACAACATCATGTATCTAAGACTAAAAATCAATCAGTACATATCCAACATCCAATGAATTAAGTGTAAAGCCGTTATAAACAGTCAGAGTAAAACATGACCTTATGCAATGCCAGGTATCAACAGATTGTAGTACCGTGAAAATGCATTTGTGTTTAACAATAATATTTAGTATGCTTTTAATTTACTGATCACAAAATCAATATTCATACCAATCAAATCAATATTTAAAGATATAATCGAGTGTTGAATTGGTAACCTTTTCGAATAAGTTTATTTAAAGGATTGATAAGTTTACTCGGATCGAATCTAAATGTACGGACTCGGTGAAGAACATCACCGTAAAATTTAGGATGTGCTTTTATGTTTGAAATAATTTTCTACAGTACAGTCAAACTTGCAAACCAAACCTTTGTATCTATGGAGAATTTAATAAAGGTTTTAAGTATTTCGTGTTAACGAAATCCTGACTTAATAATCATTAAAACATAGATTACGCTCATTGAAATCCAAAATGTCACTAAAGACAGGGGCATAGCCAGCGAGTTAGGATATATAAACACCGTAAGACGGTTCCAAAGGAATATCACCGTTCAATAAGGAAAATAAACAATAGGAAAGAAAAATCATCCATTTTGTCGTACTTTTTGTGTAGAATTTCTTGTGTAAAACTTAAATTTCTAAATCTAGGAAAGGACAGGTGATTCTGTTAGTATTTGATTTATCTAAAGTAAGTTCGTTTAGGTTAATTTCGTCAGTATATTAAGAGAATTCTTGATTATTTAACGAAAACATATCAGCAAGATAACTTTAAATGTTGCAGGAACAAGTCTGCTATTAAAGGGATTTAATTGGTGCCCATAGAATTCATACAACCTGTCGATAAACAGTTGTCGAAACGTACATAAATATTGCCAAGGAGAACATTTACGGCTTTAATCATCTCATCACACCTCCAGTAAGTGTATCTAGCATATTTACCTTTCTCATTTGAGAAAAAGGCTTTATATGAGTCGCAGCAAATACATGTAGAGTCAGATTTATCAAACAACTATTTAATTGAAAAGGAAAACTTTTGTTTGATAAGATTGTGTGGAAGTGTAGTATAAAGAGTGGAAAAGTCAAAACTGTCAACCGAATCAAAAGGTCCGTCAAAAGCATGTAATTTATCTAAAACATCAAAAAAAAAAACACTTTTGTACCCTAAAAATGGTTAATTCCACTATTTTCATATGTTTATTTGTTACAAAATTAATGATAAGTTCTTTGATACTAGTTAAGGAACTCGATAAAAGCACTGAAAGATTAGTAGTAGAACACTTACTAGAGGCCGAGATGAAACGGTATTTTACGTGATTGTTTGTGTAGTTTAGGTAACCAATACATAGAGGGCACCTTCAAATATTCAGAGAAGGCATTAAGCTGAGTTGTGGTAGTGACATGATTATTTACTATATGACTCTTTGTGGAGCGTACGGCCTTGAATGCAGTTGCATTTTAAAAGTAAAATCACAAAATACTGAACTCCGAGGAAAATTCAAAAAGGAAAGTCCTCAATCAAATGGCAAAATCAAAAGTTCAAACACATCAAACGAATGGATAACAACTGTCATATTCCTGACTTGGTACAGGCATTTTCTTATGTAGAAAATGGTGGATTGAACCTGGTTTTATGGCTAGCCAAACCTCTCACTTGTATGACAGTCGTATCAAATTCCATTATATTGACAACGATGCGTGAACAAAACAAACAGACACAATTGGTAAAAATGTCAAAAATAGGGTTACAGCAGTCAACATTGTGTTATCATCTTAATCACTATAAAAACAAACAAATGTTACGAAGAAGCACAAAAAGGGGCATACATCAAATTTAACATCCTCATTATGCTTATATCATACGATTTTATTTATCTATGTAAAATCCACCTATAAGGATGGAAGGTTTTAAAATCGCGCGTTTGAAATTCGTACAGGTAGACATAAAATAATTTTGTCGTTCAAGGTATAAAGAGATACATAAACACAGAGTCACGCAAAATGGACATCACAAAAAACAGACCCAGCAGCAAAAGCAACATTAACAAATAAAATAATAGTGTGGTTAAAATCATGACGGGACACATAAGTCCGAGTCACGTCAAACGTATATCACAAAAAACAGACTCAACAGCAAAAGTGATATCAATGAATAAAACAATTTTGTCGTTCAAAGTATGACAGAATACATACGCACAGAGTCACGCAAAATGGACATCACAAAAAACAGACCCAACAGCAAAAGCAATATCAACAAATAAACTAATAGTGTGGTTCAAATTATGACGGGATACATAGTACAGAGTCATGTCAAATGTATATCACAAAAAACAGACTTAACAGTAAAAGTAATATTAAAAAATGAAATAATTTTGTCGTTCAAGGTATGACGGGATACATAAGCACAGAGTCACGTCAAATGGATATATCAAAAAACTGAGCTTAACAATAAAAGTAGTATTAATTAAGACAAATAAAAGAATACTATAACACGTTATTAAGATGATAAACAACGTCACTACGCAAAATCTATACTTCAAGACCATCGTGTATTATTTGTGAAGTTGATACGGAATATTTATCAACATGTTCTTGGTACCTTCCGATGAACTTTTTTAGAAAAAGGACAAGACGTTCTTTGACATACCCCTGGTTCATCAACTTTCTGCTCAGACACTGGTGACGTTTTACAAAGTCTGAGTAGGAGCTGCAAGCTCTTGAATACTGAATAAGTTGGGAAATGTATCCTATATGCAGGTGAAGTTGGTATATTTGGCTACTAAGGTAGGGGAAATTGATAAATTCAAGATTAAAATCGTCTTGGTTGTCATATATTCTGGTACTGAGATGACCGTGTAAATTCGAGGTATAAGTCTAAAAATGAGGCGGAGGAAGCCGTGTCTGTTGTTTCTTTAAATGTCATTCTTAATGACTTCCGTGTAGTATTAACAAAATACGTCAAACCACTACCACATGGTTGGCTGCTATGTCAGACGGTACGAACACAAAACGCTTATACAAGTACTTGATTTTTGTTAATCCTAGAAATGGGCGTATAGTATTTATATAATTACCACATATTTATTTCTAAATCATTCATACTTATTTCCGAAATACGATATGCTTTTAATTTCAACAATAATCAGACATTTATGTAAATATGAATCAAGTGACTTTTTGTCCGATTGTTCCCGTTTACCTCATTTTTTTACAATAGGATGAAAGAGCATTTTAAATAACCTGACGACACTCTTCTCAATTTATTTTCGACGGTGGACGATATTTTTTCAGAAAGTTTATAACCTATCGGTATTGAACGATGTTTAGGTTCCCTGTAATTACATGGCCATAGGGATCACATCTAAACTTTGATGTTGCACAGTCTTATGTTGATGGAGCATTATTTTCTATACTGACGTCTGATATAACTGACGTATAATTAAAAAATAAATTTTTACTGGTTATTTTTTATACGAATAAGAAATTAATGTGGCTGTGTGTTATCAAAATATAGAGGTATACAGTTTTGAACGGTAGAGTCATGAAAAATACTACACAAACAAATAGAACCTCTTTTAATGTACTTCGTTTTAAAAAAAATACTTTTTATGATCTTCAGGGTTGTCAATTTGAGGGAACAGTCTACGGTAACAAAAAGCTGTAATAACGCGTGTACACTCATATTTTGGACTGACAAAAAGATATTGTACCACACTCATTATAAATATTATGTTATTTACTAATTTGCAGTTGGCACAGTTTGCATAATATTTGATGTCTATCATTATTTTTATATATAGATAAAAAATCATCGAGTGTTAAATTAGAACAATGTTTATGGGATTGTTAATGGGATTGCTTTGAAACCTATGATTGCGTTGTCCCTTATCAACAATAGTTATGATATCAATAGAGGAATTTTTAGAAATGTTCCCTTGGCCAATGATATTGTCATTTAGACCTAGGGGATACGATGTCTGTAATCCATGACAGTTCACAAATTTTACGGGAATCTTAAAGCCATTAATGTGATTGTCCTGGTTGTTTATGGATGGTTTGAATATGTTGGAATTTTATAAATTTAGTATTGTGTTTGAGTTTTTCTAAATGTTGGTAAAAATAACTTCTTAGGTCTGCGGAAGCGGTATAGATGTGTTTGTGTTCGTTTGACAAATTTACGTCCAGTTTGCCCTACATATTGCTACATTTGGGTCTTGTTCATGTTACAAGATATTTGAGGCTTTTGGTTTTTCACGAAATGCCATATGAAAAGGAGAGAGAAAAGTACTTCCGTTCACTGATGAGCATTTTTGTCATTTTCTGGCATTGCACGGAATATTTGTGGATATCAACCTGCGTTTTTGTTGAACAATCTAGCTTCAGAGGCATTGCCTCCTTTAACAAATTGTGGAATGTGCTAAATTTTGAAGGTGAATTACGATTAGCGGCATTTGAATTTAAGCACGTAGATATCCAAAGTATTGAGAAGTTTTTTTTTTTATTTATTTTACCGTTTCTTTAAATTATGATATCATTATAAGACGGCAATATTTGAAATTGATTTCATATATTATATTTGGTGATGAATGATAGACAAAACGATTTTTTTTTATTTTCAGTACTTATTTCAAAATACGATGAGCATCATTTCAATACTTGAAAAAATCGTTTTGAATTTTCAGAATTTTTCAAAATTCGCCTATTAATAATTAATCTAAATGGGATGCCTATTTAGTGGAGTGTCAGAAATCTTGTTAAGATGATTTGTTACTGGTTACTGGGAGATAATCCAATTTGAATTATTATCCACCGCCCAATACAAACGCACGTGCCGTCGGTATTTACGTCAACGATGACCTAATACTTATATGTTATGTCTACTCTAATATTCAATAAATTGAATAGAATTGATACATAGTATCAAAATGCTTATACCATATGGTGTCCGACAGAGTAAAAGCTGTTTATGCAGCTAGTGCCGTCTATTCACTAAAAAGTGAGGTACCTCGTTCACTTTATATTTACAAATGCATGATATTTTTTGCTTTGTCATTATTAAACTTAAATGTATTTATTCATAAACTGTGACATTACATGTATTTATTATCAATGAATAATTAACAGGCAAGGGACACAACTTAAAGTTGGGCGATCAAAAACAATTGGAACATATATGTTTGGGACTAAAACATATTGGCTTATTACAACAATCATCAAATATATCAGACTAATATTATTAACGCTGGTTTTATCTACGAAAACCTCACGAATAAAAAAAGTAAAATGACCAAATAAAGTACGACGTTTCGTTGAAAAAAAAACCCTGACCGAAGTCTGTATCTCAAAAAGGGTACTATTAATGCCTACGGGAAAACCTGTCAAGTGTTTTTTTTTTTCAATCTTCATTGACCCATAACAATTATCACAGTTTATAAAAGAGTACATACACGGTATAACTTCAGAACAATGGGATGTCTTATGATAGTTATCATGATTAAGTTGAGAGACGTTGTCTATCATCTGATGCAATAAAACACCAAACAAACTATTTCCCTTTTGTTTATTTAATTGGTACTTTAGTTGCATTTATTAGTTGTTGTCGCATGTACTTTCTTAAAAAATAAACAAAGAGGTGTTTTAACACTGCAAACGAAAAACAATAAAAAAAGACAAATGGACAAAGATTGGAACAATAAGAGGTCACCGTACGGTTTTCAGCTGTAAGCCAACCCTAAACCGTTAAGTATTTTATAATTAATGTGCAAATATGAAACAATTCAATGCATAACTTGGGACAGATACGTAAAGAAAAATACGGGGTTTAACATTATTATGGGAGCTCAACTTTCCACATAACCTGGCAGATTGGTTTAAAAAAAAAGCAACATAAGAACAAACTGTAAAAATAAGTTGGAATGGGCTTGGCTCAAACATCGGTGAATTGATGTATTTGAATGATGTCCATCGACAAATATTATATGCATAAACGGGACGAACAGGTTTGGTGAAGTATTCTTCGGTAAATGTATTGCATGTTATCAATCAATATGAAATGTTTATTATGTATTAATGCAAAAAAGATCCTGTAGCTCTGCTCTTAACCTAAATTCGTCTTTTTCATGGAATTAAACGCTTGAATTGATATGAAAAGATGCAATTCTACGCATTTGATTATTTAAATTTATTCAATACATGCAAAGTTGTATCGGTGTTTCATTACTTATCCCAGTGCTTTAAACTCTGACAGCTTAACCGTTAATCGGATATATATATATATATATATATACAGGTCAATCACCAAAAAACATTTTACTCTATTTGTGGACACAAAACAAAGATCACCATTATCAGATATGGACATGAAACAAAGAATAACACACCTTTGGCCTAGGTTAGCAATAATATTAGAACAACACACTATTTATCTAAGTGGACACAAAACATAGAACGACAAAAAATTTGTCTAACCTAACATAACACAAGGAACAACAAATCGTTTGTCTCAGTAGACACACACCAAAATCAAAACACCGTTAGTCGAAGTGGACATAAAACAAAAACACAAATCAAAAAACAATAAACGGTAAACCAAAACGGAAAGTCCCTAATCAAAAGGCAAACTCAGAATCTCAAACACATATAAATTAAATGTAAACATACAACAAGGAACAATACTTTGGTGGTTTTTCTTATTATTCATTTGGTTTTGCAAAAACTCAGATATACATTATAACGTTCCGTACGTATATAAAAAAAATGTAATAGACAAAAAAGGATTTGGTGTATTAAGTGATGACAACGCTTACTACATGAAATAAAAATAGCCAACACCAATGAACAACGCTTTCTTAATATCAAGGTCACAAAAATGTCTTCATATTGCAACAAAAGCTATCACTTCACTGCAAGTTCAAGACGGTCCCTAGAACCGAATTAAGCAAAATGCATTACTAGATGTCGATTAACCTAGATGTGATAAATTACGAAGTCATAATAAAAACATAAAATTTATTAAACATTCTTCCTGCTCAAATTATAAAGGACTAAGCTATGCAATAATTGTGTTTGACAATTAAACTAGTTATTTAAGGTTATGCTGAATGTGTATATACAAATTCATAATCTTATGATAAAATATATTTAAATAAAACTTTGGTATGGTATTATTTTGTAAAATAAAGGGAGTTCCTTGATTTAATACGTACGGTGTATTTTGCAATTAAAATCCTATTATTGTGATATGAAATATACAAGGCTAAAGCTTGTGTCCAACCTGAAAGCATTAAACTAACTCTTTTCGTCATTCCAGTCCAATCTGGCGTTGTTGTATTGTAGATGACAGTCTTTTAAAAAAGCCCAGTTGCAATTTTTTATTGTACTTTTTATTTATTAAAAAGTAAAGGAAGTAGTGCAGTGTAATTTATCCTTTGATGTTTGGATAAGTCAAATTGAGTGTAGAGGGTTCATGCGAATGAAATATTTGTTTCTCGTGTATTTTAAACTTGTTTTGATTAAAATTAGTCTTTCAATTATTTAACTTTTATAACCGATTGTTTGAGAGTTATACAAAAATTATACGTCTATGATCTTTTTGAAAAGATCTACCTATACTGTTAGACCTTGTCCTAACGTGCACCTGATGTGCAAATCTTCTATACGTTATGTATTCCAACATGTAATTGTCATTTATATACCGGACAATGCATAACGCGGGCATTGAGTCTCATTTTCATTTTCATACTCGACTAAAGACGGTTTTACAAAGAGCAATTCGTACGAAAAATAAACTCTGGAAATAAGTAGTCGAACATCTGTATTACTAGCCTCTGGAATTGTCAGTTTTCCTAACGAGGTTCGGTGGTTCTCTCAGGCACTCCGTCTTCCTCCACTAAAAAATCTGACCGCCACGAAATAGTGCTGAAAGTGGCGTTAGCACCAATAAAATCAATCAATCAATCATTGATAACGTAATTCATAAAGAAAACCGACTGATTATAATTTGATTTAATTCATAATGAATAAATACTAGGGTATTTGATAAATATAGATACCAATTGTGATATTTTAAACCGCGGGGTCATACAAATTAGTAATTGAACAAAGTTTATAATGAAACCGTGTGTACATCCGTAACGCTTTTCTTAATTTCCCTTCATTAGGAACGATTACATCCCAAATTTGAAAGTCAAGAATGTATAAGTACCGAAACACAGGTGGCGCTGTATGGCCAAAAAGGGACATAAAAATAATAGCCAAATCCGTCTCGGGTAATCTTTTCGTGTATTATTCTACATATTTGAATTGCGTTAGGTAAGTGTGTTTAGATAAATAAATTCAGTTTCTATTGAGAATGCCTTCATAAAAAAACTGTCTTAATATCTCAATGGAGAGAAATTGTCAGAAAACTCCAAGTTGACAAATTAAATTTAAAACCAAAAATCGGCAAAAAAATGAAAGTATATTTAAATTGTGTAAAAGGAGTATTTTTCTAAAATAGAAGCTGCTAATCTTATTTTTGGTATAAGTCATTCCGAAACTTGAGGTCGTTTGTCATTTTAAAATTTAACACATAATTCTGTTTAATTCGGTATTCATTAATAACACTGTTTGCTATTTGCTATTGAATGGATCGTAATTTGCACTAACATTTTCATATTTAAAGTTCAAACAGGACATGTCATGAATCGAACATAAAATGTTCACACAATATTTAACCTGAGTCGGATAGAAATTGACCTTATGGAATTGCATGTATAAATGTACATGTATAATACTTTGATTGGTTATGGAATATTTTGGCCTGTTTTGTAGGGTTCTTATCACAGCTAAATTTACAGTTACAGACTTTCTCTAGAGATATTTTTAATCCGAAATAGTTTAACAGATGTATTAATATTCATTTGTATAAGATCGACTTTAATCCGACGCAGCTCATTTGTTATTTGCAAAATAGTATTCAGAGCTGTTTTAGCATTCAATTCTCACACAATATATGTTCTTTGCAAAATAGATTTGATTGTTTTTCAATTCAATCTAAGATATTTGCTTTCGGACTTCAGACGTCTAGCATGTAATGAAAAACTGCTACAGTGCTGAATAAATAGGTTCGTTTTAAGGACTTATCATTAGATTTCAAATATGACCAAGGCTTTACCAAAAGATATGTTTTATCAAAATACGTATTATGTACAGCTGCTTAAGGGGGTAAAGTATTTTTTTTTTTGATAACACCTTTTCTCATATCTAATTTCTAAGATTATTTGTAAAATGGCAAATTTAACAAATCAGTTCCTTTCGACATGTTTATAATTAAATTTTCATAGTGATACCACAATTAAATGACATTTCTTCACTATAGTGTCAAGATTTTTAACTCCTTTCATTTATTAAAAATATTAATATCCTTATGAATGAATTGCAGAATTTTACAACTTGAGAAATTTCCGAGACCAACTTATAGCTTTCATTGTAACTCCTCTATACTGCATAAAACCGTTCTGCTCCACCAAGGGACTAATCTATAACGGTATCGCATGAAGACCATTCTGAATAGAATAGATCAGATATAAACTTAATGACGCCTGTATTTTTAACTCCCAATAATCATATATTAATAGGTTTGGTTTACACTTCCTCTACGATTTCAACGAAATAAAAGTAGCATATATAGCAGGTGCATTGTTTAAAATACAGCATTACACATAATATATTTTAAGTATTTTGTTAAAAGTCCCTAACATGTCCTCATACCTCCTCATACTCATACCTACAAAATTGTTTACAGACATAGATTATATATGTTGTTATCATCTATAATTAAGGAGTACAATTTTTGGCTGGCATCAACAGGAATATATTTTTAACATTGCAATGGTCTTATAACGTTATATATTTATCTGTTTTAAATTTCTGTTGATATGATTTTGATAGTTTTCCATGCAGGAAATACATAGAAGTACATGAAGCAGAAGATTTAAACGGTAAAGGTAAGCCGTTCAAATTTATGAGGATCATATATAGCAGTATAAATAACATAATAAATCCTAATATTATTTATGCATTAGAATTAACAATTACTCTTTTCACCACTTTTCAACGACTAAGGTTTAATATTTTAATATGATTTTATTGTATCGTTTTCACAAATTTCCAAAAAAACATCTTTAATATTTAAATGAAGCACTGGTGAGAATTGTTTATTGTAAATTGATAGAAAACTATCTTTTAATACTGTCTCATTTAAGAAAAGCAGAGACCTCCCTTCTGATTTTACATCATTAAATGTCCTTAAAATCTGTAAATACGTAATGCTTTTGTGCATGTGTTCGTTTTCCTTCTATGTTCCTATGAGAAAAGAATACTATAGTAGCTAAGCAGCACCGATTTAAGTTTGTTATCTATTATTTATTTGTTATTTATTTTACAAATTTAAATGCAAATATTCGAAAGCGACGGAAATCTTTTCCAAAATTGATAATGTATCTGTTTATCAAGTTGCTGAGTCTTATTTACTGTATAATTACTGGACTGGTCATATATTTCCGCACAGGAACGCAATTTTGACGATGAGATATTCCTAGACTAATATCTACATGCAATTTATGTACTACAAAATTCAAATATAATGTATTGGTACCGCAACTTAATGATTTTAAAATGCATAATAAGGAGGCGGATGATATCAAAGGGAGAATAACAACTCAGAAGTCGATAGAAACCGGCAAAATCACAAAAATCACCAACGAAAACAAACAGCAATCTACAAATCACTACGTAAAAAATTGAAAGGGTGAACAACTCGATCATTGCGGAAGATATCAAAGGGAGATTTAAACTTATGTCGATAAAACAAATCCCTAATAAAAACTGAAAGGGTGAACAACACGATCCTCGCGGAAGATATCAAGGGGAGATCTAAACTCATGTCGATAAAAAATCATTTAATAAAAACTGAAAGGGTGAACAACACGATCCTCGCGGAAGATATCAAGGGGAGATCTAAACTCATGTCCATAAAAAAAATCCCTACATAAAAACTGAACAGTGAACAACACGATTCCAGCGAAAGATATTCCAGGGAGAATTAGAACTCATAAGTAGATAAAAACCGGCAAAAAACCGACAATCCACAAAAAGTTTACAAAAGACAAACATCAATCCACAAATCACTACATAAAAATAAAAAGTGAACAACACAATCCCGGCGGAAGATATCAAAGGAAAAATTAAAACTCATAAGTCGATGGGCTCCGACAAAATCACAAAAAGACAACAGAAAGACAAACATCAATCTTAAAATCACAGCATAAAAAACTGAACACGAAACAACCCGACCCAGAAGGTAAACATCAAAGGGAAAATTAAAACTCATAAATCTATGAGAACTGGCAAAAGAACAAAAAGACAACGAAAAGACAAACGGCAATCTAAAAATCACTACATATAAAACTAAACACGGAACAACCCGATCCCGGTGGAATATATCAAGGGACAATTAACGCTCTTTGGTCGATTAGAACAGGCAAAATTACAAAAAGACAACAAAAAAACAAATAGCAATCTAGAAATCACTACATAAAAAACTGAATACGGAACAACACAATGGCAAATATACATAAATCTTCCTTGAGGTACGCAATGGCATACATATGAATATTTCATGGGGTACGAAAAGGCATACATATAAGTCTTCCATGAGGTACGAAATGGCATACATATAAATTTTTCATGAGGTACTAAATGGCATACACATAAAAATTCCATGAGGTACGAAATGATCATGGTACGAATTGGTTTTTGCCAGGAAACGAAATGGGCGGTACGAAATGGTTAGGTACGAAATGACAATAATTCGATCCCCTATACTAGTTTCAAAAGCTTAAATGTCTTTTTAAAAATTGATAGCAAATGTCACGCCTACCGCTTTAACTACATGTTAAATGTGTATTTTAATGTCAGATAATTGTTTACAGCTATAAATTTAAATACCTGATAATGATCATTTAGGATATAATTACCAATGATTGACATGACAGCGCCTTGTCTTTTATTTTTATTTATCATATCATATAAGGTAAACGATACACGTGCGTATCCTTGATATTTAGTATGAATTAAAAAATCGTATACTGGATTTCAATTGGAAAGAGTGAACTTAATCTAAACAGTATTACATGTTTCTTTTAAAAATTTAAATATTGAATTTCAATTGTATTCATAATAACAAATTTGTTATATATCTATTGAATAAAACAAATGATATCCTTTTTATCAACATTATATTTAGTGAGATCCAAATGAATACTACAATATTTGTCGATGTTTTATTGGTATTGCTGATGACGGGAAGAACTGTCATGACAAGTAAGTTCAAT
The DNA here is from genome assembly GCA_017311375.1 of Mytilus coruscus. NCBI lineage: Eukaryota > Metazoa > Mollusca > Bivalvia > Mytilida > Mytilidae > Mytilus > Mytilus coruscus. Next base: position 16,174,905 of record CM029598.1, read on the forward strand.
ATAAGTTGACTTAATCTTATCTGATATTGAAACTTGATATTTAGTTAAAACATGTTAAAGTATAATAAGGATAATATAAACAGTACCAATTTTACTGCACCAGAAGTGAATTTCGAAAATGATTGTCTCTTCAATGATGGTGAAGGCTAAAATACTTAACGTTGGAGAGCTTTTCAAACTAAAAGGACTTTAAAATGACTGTCTGTCTGTCTGTCTGTCTGTCTTTATGTATGTCTGTATGTACAGTCTGTCTGTATGTATGTATGTATGTATGTATGTATGTATGTATGTATGTATGTATGTATGTATGTATGTATGTATGTATGTATAAATGTATGTACAATTGTATGTGAGTTCATATTTGTGTATTTTTATGCAAGTATACATGTATGTATCTATGTACGCATATTTTATATTTCAGTAACGTGGAATGTAGTGAACAATCCTGTAATATTTGGGGAGACGTTATATTAAAGTGTCATGTGGACAAGAAAGATTGCAATGTTTCCAGAACAGAACCTGATACACGACAGTGGACCGGTGGGCAACATTACCAGCTACTTGTCTGGAAAGGAGGCTCTAAAATTGCAAAATATAAAATGATGACAGGAAATACAAGTCTAGACTTTGATTTATTGATCCGACATTTCAATGAATCTGATCTAGGCTGCGAATACACTTGTCATTGTGGATTTGCAGTTCATACTAAAACACTATCTTTAGAACGGAATAAGTTGATTTGTGAGTATATACCAGTGGTAAAAATGACGAAACAATCATTGTATCATCTGAAATATGAATTATCTCTTTTCAACATTTTTGTTTAAAAGGTTTATACATGTTAAGTATTTTTCTTCCTGAATTGAAGAACCTGTTTATGAAATAAATTTTAATTTAGAAATAAGAAGATCTGGTCTAATAGCCAATTATACATCAATCGAAAAGAGACCAAAAAGTAGACGAAAGAAACTATAGGTTCCCGTATGGCCTTCAACAATGGGCAAAACACTTACCGTTAAGCTATGAGAGGCCTCGAAATTTCAACATGTAAACCAATTCACACGAGAAGACCGAATGCATGAATTATGCCAAAACAATATCCGATCAACAAATAAGAAAGAATATCAACCAACGGTTAGAACTGCACTGCAGGATATTGGTTGCAGTGGTAATCTAAAATTGTTTGCTCCTTATTATCTAATAACATAACTGTTTACGATGAAAGCATACAAACGTGTCATGGTAAGTAAAAATTACAAAAGACTTAAAATCTTTGATTTTTTCATTTTGTTACATGCATTTGAAATAACTTCAAAGGTGACAACGTAATATCACCAAAGAAATACGTTCTACGCATTACAGTAATGTACATTAATCATGTTAATAATTATACTTGAATATGTAAACCATGTTAAACGCTTCTATGACCCAATAACAGACCTCAACGAGGCGACAATCTGTTCCAAGTATACTACATAACTAAATTACTATTTCTTTTACTGAAAGCTAGCTAAAAGCCAATAACAATAAATGAATACATCATGTTTAACTAGGGTGTTTAACGACATTGACTTCCCATAAGGTTCTCATACGGTCAGTTTTACCAGACTAAAATATCAATCAGTACGCATCCAATAGAACTGTTTGGATACTTCATAAACAGTTTGCAAAAATCATGACCATGTGAAATGCCAAAATATAAGTAGCGACAGTATGTACAAACATACATGTACTAGTTCAATGGTGAATAACAATATATTTAGTTTTATCTTGATAAGTTTAAGAACAAAATTAATCTTAGGATCTATAAAGACAATGTTCATAGATCTTACTGCAGTTTGAAATTGTTAATGTTTAGCATTTAATCAATGATACCGAACAAACAATGTAGCAATATTATAAAGCTTACTCTGTAATGCATTGAGTATCATATAACCGGCCTTATTAGTTTAATTAATTAATAAATGTTTGCATTCATTTAATCCTTATTTGGTAAATATACATGTTTTAATTGATTCTAGCTTTTCCAAATATAACGAAAACGGACACCACTGCTATTGCGAGTGGAAAAGAAATACAAATAGAGGTATCACTCGAGAAAGTAAACCCAGTACCAAACTGCACAACGTTGTTTAAGGTAAACAGCTATGAACGCTATTTATTATATTCACTTTTTACATTGTTTTCGTTTGAATCTATTCTTAAACAAATAAATATAAGAATTTTATAGGGTTTATTCTAAAATACGATATTTGTTTTTCTATGTATGCATAATAACTATACAACAAAGGCAAAATGCATCAACACTGTCTCGATGAACCTTCGCGTGATAGAAAGATCATTTCACACAGTCTTTGTTTTATTTTGATATCTCGTCACAATTATTATGAAACATGTCCTAGGTTAACATTTGTTCAGAAATGTATGTTGGTTTCCCATTTTCAGGACGAAGTTATAGGTGAAGCAAACGTTACCAAGCTGAATTCTTATAGATATTTTACAGACGCGAATGTATCATTTACTTTTCCACTACAGGATATTGGTTGCAGTGGTAGTCTGAAAATCGTTTGCTCCTTATTATCTCATAACATAACTGTTTACGATGAAAACATACAAACATGTTATGGTAAGTTAAAATTTCGAAGTTTTTTAAGTGGATACGTTTTATAAAAAAAAAAAAAAAACATTTTAATTATTTCAATAGTGTCAATGTAAATTTCACCAAATAAATTACTATGTTTCATACATTGATGAACTTCACAGTCTTAATTGTGATTAAAATGGAAGCCATGGTTGATGCCCTTTAGCTCCAATTAATGCCATAACGAGAAGACAATATGTAATAAGCATAGTGTATGGCTAGGTTTCAATTTATCTAACATTAAGACAAAAATTAAAAATACATATACATACTCCACATTTATGCTGACAGTTTGCCTAAAGACATAGTAAATGGCTAGGTTATTATTTTCTTTTCATTAGATTACGACTCATCTTTTCATTGGCATATTTTACTGGTCACAGCATGTTCTGTCCTTCTGCTGACGCTATTCTGCATTGTATACATCATTAAACGTAAGTGAAATACAATCATTTTATAGATTATATTCTTATTCAATTATCAATTGCGTGTTAAAAAATATTAAAACAATAGAAAGAAGATACCAAGGGACAGTCAAAACGATAAAATGACAAAGAAAATACAAACAAATCGACGAAAAGACATATATATTTAGAAAAACACTACTCAGAAAACTTACAAAATGTAGCAACATCAGCCATACTAAAACTGTGGATGATCTCAGGTGCTTCGGAAGGGTATCAAATTATGTTCCTATAGTGGCACCCATGTTGTTGCTCAAGTATTACATTGTTGATGAGTATCATATGTTTTTGTATTGAAAATTATCAGTGATCATCTGTAACACAGATATTCCATAACAATCAACCAACTCGTGGTTGTGTCCGTAAAACATTATTGAAGGGATGACTGCATACAAAAAAAAAATCTATTGACAGTTTACGACATTTTACTTATAATAAAGACATATAACCTCAAAATTATATCATCTTCTTTTTAATTAAAGTGACCTCCTCGTTGGTGGTAGAACAATTAAAAGAAACCTTCTTTATAATTAATCTATTCCATAAGACCACAGCGACAGAGTATTATGTAATCTTATAACATAGAAAAAACTTCAATGCCATTATTTGAATTTTTTTCAGGAAGACAGAGAAATAAAGATTCGTTTTATATCTAAAACAACACGGAGAAGGCTGACATACTAAAAGAGGAATTTCTCCTAAAATTTGCTAATTGTGAATATGAAAGAAATGACGTGAATTAGCATAATTATTTTTAATAGATGATAATTTGTTATTTTCATTTGTGTATTTTGTTATTATTGTCACATCTCTCCGTTTGTTATTATTGTCGCTGTTGTTGTCATTTCTCGATTCCAATCAAATTTGTTTATTGCAATAAAGATATCAATTCAAATTGAACTTTTCTTAGATATCGTGATTCCTTTGCCTATTTTACCCTGCTCAGTCGCTCCTTAACTCTCGCATTACGGCTTTAAGACTTTCGAACTTATCAGCGACGTCTCAATGTCTGAGGAGAAGTTAATATTGACGGCATAATGTGGTATGATTTCAAGCAGTCTGAGACTACATGCTGCCGATTTAAGCAATTTTATCGGACCTCGGATAAGTTATGACGTTATAATTGATTTAACTCCGTCACGTGGTGACCCTTTTATGGATTCATATGGGGTTCATGTCGTAGCATTTACTATAAATGGTAACGTCATCGATTAATGTTTATGTACTTCATTGCTTATTTTTATACATAACTTAGCAGGAAAAGTCCGTGTGCGATGCATTCCTTAATATGTGGTTCACTAATGACCCCTACGAATCCATAGAGGGTAAGTAAAATCCATAGGAGATTCGGCCTTCGGCCTTACCCCATATGGGTTTTACTAACTCTATGGACCCGTAGGGGTCAGTAGCAAACCATATAACTTATAATAGTCACCTTACGACATTCCACAATGCCAAAATATATACCATATATTCAACTATACAAAATACTCGAATGGACAAAATGTAAAACAATATAGGCTAAAACAAAACGGTCGGCCTGATTTATGACAAAATAATAAAGAAAAATAAATATGACAGACAACTACCAACGACAACAACACAATTAGAGGTTCTTAAATTTGCTAAACATGGGACAGTGGTGTAACAGCAAAACATAAGATTAAACTGTAAATATCAGTTAGAAATCTACTGACTGACACGATGTATAAAATTAATTATCAAAAGACAATAGGCACAATGTGTCAATTTAATTAATACATATGGTAAACGCAGAGATGAGCGAGAAAATTTTGTCTCTTTATTAGCATCCTGATGGTAAATGTGTATCTATAAAATACTTCTAAAAGGTGGAGATAGATGTTTAGCAAATTTTCCCAATATCTAAAGAAGCAAAATCAGACAGTTCCAGATTAAAATAACTACTCACCTTTAATCCTGTTTAAGCATTGTATTGATAATTTGTGTTGAATGTCATTTCTATAATTATTACGCAAATATTTTAGTTTAACTGGTTCGATGGGTCATTCTGAGCTACGATTACCACTTGTCTATTTATTTAGATCTAACTTCATCCCTCTTTGCCTTTTGGAATCACACTTTTCTGTACGCATCCTTAGATAATAAATCTAAAAGAGATGACTACTGACCCTGCTTGCAAACACAGTTGGCAGTCATAGCTTAAAATATACGATCGTCATAAAATCAAGAAGGTGTCTAGTGTCTTGCAAACCAGTATAGTAAAAAAAAAAAAAAGATAAAAATGTCAGAATATTAAATATTGAAAATATAAAATGCTTGATAATGAAAAGACCACTGTCTATCATATATCAAATGACGTTGATGTAAGCAACTGTAGGCCAAAGTTCGGCTTAAACATGACCTAATCCATACCGACATGACAAAATGAAAACGAGAAAAACAAATGACATAATCTAGAATAAAACCATAACCGATTGTCTTATTTTGCAGACCGAAACTAATGAAAACAAATGAATTACAGGTTCTTCACTTGGAACAGGCTATTAAAAAATGGCGGCATAAACATTTGCATGACCGTTCAATCCTCCTCTAATCGTGGAAAGAATATAACAATATGCTTTGTCAAACGACACCTTGTATGAGTTATTTCCAATGAGTGAGGATTTTTATCCACTTTAGGCATTCTTACCTATTACCCTGATAATCATTACAGATTGAAAGACACTGCACATCACAATTGATCATCAAAGCAAGACATAAAATACCTTAAAATACTGGCGTTAGCAACACTTCGTATAACAGTTACTTCCCGAACATTTAACAACAAGGGACCCACAGTCTACAAAATGAGTATGATTTCGTCAATAAACTTCTTATTGACAATACATGAACATTTTTATCCCTTCGGTGCTTAAAGTAATCTAAATATACATCTTAATAAATAGACAAAAACTTGAAAGAGGCATTAACAAAATACCGAACTCCAAGGTAAATTCAAAAGGGAAGTCCGTGAAACCTCACAAAATCGAACGTGAGAGTATATAAACAAACTGAACGAATAGAAACAACTGTGATATTTCAGGCTTGGTACAGGCATTTTCCGAAGAAAATGATGGGTTAAAACAGGTTTTGAATCTAGATAAAACTCCCACTTGAATGACAGTTTTTATGGTTTCGGTTGAAAAGGGCTTAACTTTTCAGATCGAAACAAAGCAAAAAATTACAAAACACAAAAGACACAAAGTACAAATCCGAGAGTACTAAAAGCTTGTTCAAGGCTAAGAACTACTAATGCAATAGCATGTATCGAAGATAGTAGTTATTTCGATAAGATAAGTGATTTTTATAGTTTGTTCTTATTTTGTGCTATAATTTTAGACAGCTGTCCCTATTAGGGACATTACTTCACTCCGCCACATTCTGTATGTGCCTGCTCAAGTCAAGAGCCTGTTGTTCAATGATTGTCGTTTGTGTCTGTGTATCATATTTGTTTGTCTTTTATTTTTTGTACGTAAATGAGGCCGTTAGCTTTTTGTTTGAATTGTTTTACATTTGTCATTGTGGAGCCTTTTATAGTATTATATGGGGTATGGCCTTTGCTAATTATTACGTTGACATATAGTTGCTTAAGTCTATGTCATATGGTTTCTAGTGGAGAGTAGTAACAATCATACCACATCTTCTTATTTTATATTAACCCAACCACATTCTGTATGTACCTGTCCCAAGCCTGTAACTCCGTGGTTGTAGTTTGTTGCTGTATGTCATTTTGTTTTCGTTTTCGTTGATTTGTTTTACAAATAAAGCATTCAGTCTACCATCAGTGTTACCGAGTCGTTGTAGTAATTTAAAAGTATTTTACAATCAAACCTGCTATTATAGTCACCTCTATTTAGTGAAACCTGTCTTCTCGGGTTACCCTCTACCTGTCCCGCTGAAGTCATACGTATGCATTTTAAACATCAATTCATATTTTCTCTGGCTCCAATGGTGACCTTTATATCCAGGTTTTACTGTATATGATTCACATGTTCACATCACCTGTCTCTGTGATAACGTTCATCATAATAGCTGGTGACCAAAAGTTTGGTAAAGACAAAATTATAAAACATTTAAAAGCACAAAACTAAATGACTAATGAGAGCAAACCCGTCCAATATCGTTCTTCACTGACCGAATTTTATTCCTAATTTAGTTAAATTGTATTAAAATGTGAGGTCTATAACTGCGTCAATAGTTTTCTGCGTAACAGGTTTGTACTTAATGTCAGCTATATTCTGCAGACAATTATTTGCGAAGTTTTTATCTACATAAAATGAAGTCTATACAATTGTTATGTGATACGCACCCATTTAGTGATCACGGGGCATGTAAACCTAATCAATACCAATACATTGGTAGAAGGTACTCTAGTTGACCTAGTTGTATACAAATTGTATTAATATTTGCTTAATATTAAGTGCTGACAGTGAACATAAAGTGAATATACTGGGAAGTTGGTCTTTTGAAAACGACTGTCGTTAAGAATAATTGATAATTATTAAAAATCCGAAACATAATATAACTATTTAAGCATTTAAAAAATGAACGTAGGTGCAGGAAATCACCCCAAATTTTTTTATCTAGGCTGAAGAATCAAGGGCCTTAATACCTTTCGTATGTTTTAATTTTGCATTTTGTTGTTTATTATATTCATATGTACTGATCTTTATGTCCTTACAATTCATTTTAACGAAAAGCACATTATTTGCGTTAACTGAATATTTTACGAGTAAATTACTTTGTGGCAGTTTAAATCTGAAAATCGTTAGCTGACTACAATGATCTGTGCGTTTTATTCTTGCATGGTAGTATTTGTTTATCATTTCATATTGAATTTAATCATACAGAGGTAAATCTTAAAATTGTTACTGCTTGAACTAAAAATCATCAATAAGAATAACAATATGGGAACACTTTATTGGAAGACATCTAAAGGCCGACATACGGTCTTCAAAAATAGACATGACAACGTCTGTTTATATATTAGAACGCAAAAAGTGTAAGCAGTTAAAACTGTTTTACACCAGACAGTCCTTTGCACTATTAGAGAAAAGATATATTTTAAAAGGAAATAACACGAGTTTACATAAACCTGAAAATATTGTTCTACAAATATAACATCTATATAAGTAACAAGTTAAATGCAAGATAGATAAGTATTTTCACTTGAATGATGTCCTAGTGACAATGCTGTTTTGCAAATATATTGTAATAAAAAAAACCTTGACCATAGAAGAAAAAAACAAGGTTATCAAATAATCTTCTCCAGTACCATGCTTAATTATGAAGCACCGTAGAGGTATTTGGTATCAAAATAATTTTATTTGGCAATACCTACACAGAATGAACAGGTTCATGTTATATATTTAACAGAATGCAAATGAATTTGGGAATTTTATAATTTAATACATAGTACTTAATATTAGATGATATCAGTTAAATGTCCCCAAAAGTTTTAAAACTTGTTCAAAGTGGTACCATTTGTAATTATATATGTATTAATATCGTATTTTTAAATTTTTGGTAAAGGTTATAACGTTGAAATCAATACTGTACTAGTTAATGTAGACAAGAGTTAAACAAAAGTCGGCTAGTAATGACTCATATTATATGACTCAGTTCATAATAATACAAATTTTCCACTAGCCATTTATAGCAGGATACAAAACCATTTAGAAACGATTTAGTACACTAAAGATTATTATTCTTATTCACTAAGTGCATAATGTAACAGATTTTAAGGACAGTGTAGAAATACAAAACGCATAGATAAATTTGAACACATATTACAAAGCCTATATATGTATTGAAACAATTGCATAAATAGGTAATGGAAAAACTTAGAACATTTTATACCTAAATGTCAAATTATGTTTTGACGCTGCATGACGTGAACACAAACACGGAGTATATTTCAATAAGAGTTCAACATTAGCCGAACCCCACTCGGTATAACTCGCTCTTTATACCCAATATGTGCATCAATCCAACAGAGCAGACAAACGCTGATATTGATTCTAATAGTCGCGAATAAAAGATGGTTAAAGCAATGGACGACGCTTGAGATGAAGAACGCACCTCGAACGGTGGCAAACATGTGTATGTTACTATTCAGTTTCCCTAATTATTTGTCCTTGTGACACACATAGAGCATAATTTCTAGGTAATAATGCACAATCTCCACGTATACATTACAAATCAACTCATCAGATATACCACGATTAGAATGTTGTACGCCAGACGCGTCTAGAAAAGACTCATCAGTGACACTCGAATAAAAAAAGTTAAAAGGCCAAACAAAGTACGAAATTGAAACCCGAATTAGGAACCCAAGCAAAAGTAAAATAACAAAATACCGAACTCAAGGAAATTCAAAACGGAAAATCCCTTATCCAATGGCAAAATCAAAAGCTCAAACACATCAAACGAACGGAAAACAACTGTCATATTCCTGACTTGGTACATGCATTTCATTATGTAGAAAATGGTGGATTAAATATACCCTATCATGTATATTTCAATCGTTTAATACACGTTTCTGTAACAATGCCATGCTTACTTCTAACGTCTTGGTGTACCTATCAGTTATATTTTAAGTACACTACAGTACAACTTGCAATACATGTGTCACCGTATTAAAAGTGAAAACATTTTACAAATAAATCTTTGTAAGTGAACTTTAGGATTCCCAATATATCGCAAACGATGATTCAATTGAAGTTTAAAAAGTATAAATGACGCTTTCACACGGTATAGTATTTGTAATATTAAATGTATTAATATCATATCTATCTTTTATCTATTAGTTTTGAATTCAAGAATATCATGTATACCACTTTTTATTTTGATGCCTGATAATTTATTGAAGTTGAAAATAGTCGTTTTCAATAAAGACAATATTTTGTCGAATTGTAAACAAAACCATATCGTTTTGAATCATACAGTATGATAAATAAACTCATCATAGATACCAGGATTATATTTTATGCTACTGTCATGCAAGTGAGAGGTTCAACTAGCTTTGAAACAAGGTTTAATCACTATTTTCTACAGATAGAAAGGCCTGTACAAAACAGGTATATAACAGTTGTTTTCATTCGTTTGATGTGTTTGAGCTTTAGAATTTGCCATTTAATAAGGGACTTTCTGTTTTGAATTTTCCTGGAGTTCGGTATTTTGTTATTTTACTTTATTGTACGCCAGACGACCTTTTCGTCTACAAAATACTCATTAGTGACGCTCGAATCAGTATTATTATAAAATATATCAAAGCAACATTGTGAGCAAGTCATTGTAGTTACCAAAGCTCACCAAAAAGCCCTCGAACTGACCAAAATTAAAACAAAAAAAAGTAAAACGTAAAATCAAGCAGTCTGATAAATGAAAAAAAAAAACAAAAACAAAACTAACGATATGTCTTCTTTCTTTTATTGATGTGCTTTTGTTATTTAATGTTATTCAGGGTTATATCTGGTCTATATACCAGCTTTGATAAGTGTTTGGTACTACTATAAATTTTCACTTCGTACTATGAACATCAACATTATTTATTTTATAAAAATATTGCCTTTCTCTATTGGAACTGTACACGTATACCTAACAACAAAATTATTTTCATTGACCTGTGTTTAAAGTTATTGCAAATGGCTGATATTTTGTTCGAGCATATTGTTTTCCTAAATTGTTTAACATTTCATACCGATATAACATGTCACTTTTATTATTCTTCCTTAGTTTATTTATTTTGTATTTACATTGTATCATAGGTCAAATTTATTTGTTCAGTGTATGTTCACTGGTGTTAATATGTCCTTTGATTGAGTTAAGCTATTTCAGTTGATATTTTATAGTGTGTCTTTCTATATTGTGATGTTACATTACTTTTTCAGAAAAAGGGTGAAGGTTTGGTACCATTAGAACGTTTAAACCTGCTGCATTTGTTTGCACCTGTCCTAAGTCAGGAATCTGATGTTCAGTAGTTGTCGTTTGTTGATGTGGTTCATAAGTGTTTTCGTTTCTTGTTGTTTATATAGATTAGACCGTTGGTTTTCCCGTTTAAATGGTTTTACACTAGTAATTTTGGGGCCCTTTATAGCTTACTGTTCGGTGTGAGCCAAGGCTCCGTGTTGAAGACCGTACTTTGACCTATAATGGTTTACGTTTATAAATTTTGACTTGGATTGAGAGTTGTCTCATTGGCAATCATACCACATCTTCTTATATCTATTTAACCAATACATCGTGTGGTTTTTTTACAATACTATTGTTCAATGAAAGCCTAATCTGATGTTGGAACGACATTATATGGCGTGTATTTGTCATTAAATGATGTTCAAACACATTTATATGATGTCCAATTGATATTATATGATGTTCAAAGCATGCACGCTTTTCTTTCCGTTTTGTCGATCTCTCATTATATAATATATTATGTCCATTCTATGATTTTCGCTCATATTAATAATGTGATTTTATCCTGATATGACAAAGAATCGACATAATCTTATGTGCATGCAATCTATATTACATGCTGTTCAATCTATACTATATGCTGTGAAAATGATGTAATATGATGAACATGGTTTTTTGTTAATCAAGCGCCCTTTGCTTTATATTGTGTGCATAATGACTTGAAATAAGCGCGCTTTCCTATATATTATATGCCATATATTGCATTTGGTGTACTCTGGTATTATAGTATAACGATGTTATATTACATTGTTCGTTTTACTTCTTTATATGCATTCAGAACACCTTAATATTTTATGTATGTGGTTGTATCGTTGTAGCATGATCACGTTTAAACTGATTACTCTTTATATCATATCAGATTGCCATCCGCTTCCCACGCCGGCAAGCAATTACTTTAAACAGAGATTTGCAGTACGTCGTCTGCTTACCCAAATTACCAATTTAGAAATAGCATAAACTGCAGCTAATAATTAACTCATCATAGATACAAGGATTAAAATTTTATACGCCAGACGCGCTTAATAATGCATAATTTCCTTTTGCATTATAAAGAAACCAGGGGTTATTGAAAACTCGAACGCAATGACAAAAAAAAAAAAAAAAAATGAAATTAAAACAATCCCACAAAACATTATAGATACCAAGATAAAACAATCCCACAAAACAATGAATGAAATCTAAGGACATTTGTACACGATCCCAACCAAACCAAGGGAATCTAAGTTGTTTCAGAAGTGTAAGTGTTGATAATGTTGATAAGAAATCCGATGATGTGTCAATATGAATAAGAAGATGTGGTATGAGTGCCAATGAGACAACTATATATCACAATGTGTAAAAGTAAACAAGTATAGGTCAAAGTACGGCCTTCAACACAGAGCCTTGGCTCACACCGAACAGCAAGCTATAAAGGGCACCCCAAATGACTAGTGTAAAACAATTCAAACAGAAAAACCAACGGTCCAATCTATATAAAAACGAGAAACGAGAAACATGAACACCACCAACAAACGACAACCACTGAACAACAGGCTCCTGACTTAGGACAGGTGCATAAAAATGCAGCGGGTTTAAGAGTTTTAACAGGCGCCAACCTTCACCCTAACCTGATCCGAAACAGTGGTGTAAATTACAACATAAAAGGACACACAATAAAATATCAATTGAAATGGTTCAACTCGTTCAAACAGACTTATTCACAAACAAGTAAATATACACTGAACGAATAAGTTTTATCTATAACACAATATAAATAAAAAGATTATAAATGTCAAAAGACAACTTTAACCTAGGACAAAATGCCGTTAAAAAGTAACGTACACAGGTCGAATCTATAACAAAACGGTATAAGAAATAAAGCAATTAACCCTTAATTAGGTATACTATAGTATTTCCATTGTTAGATGCAATTTTATTTAACAATACCATGCCTAATTGTAATTTATTGATATTCCTTAAAATCATTTTGTTTACACATTGTATTACAAATGCAATGTGTAATCATGTGTGTATTACAGAATACGTAAGTTATACACTGTTTGCACAGAATTAAACTTTGGAATTTGCCATATATGTCTCAAACAATGACTCAAACGAATGTCTAAAAACAGTTAAAATACTCGCTTTTACACGGGATAGTATTTTTCAACTGAAAGCATAAATATCATATTTATTTTTTCAGTGAAGGTTTTGATTTCAAGGTCATTATCTATGCTTTGTAAAATTTTATTTTTATGACTGATGATTCGTGTTACCTTGAAAAAGTCTTTTCAATAAAAGACGATGTTTTGTAGAATTCTAAATAGAACTGTTTACAGTAATGAATCTTACAACATTTACAATTGCACCCATTATTATCATAAAGTATATCGATAACAACTTTGTCAGCAAGTGATTGGAATCAAATATGAAAAATATATGCATATACTGTATAGTCAGCTATAGTGCCTAACAAAATTTTGTGAAGTAGACAAAATTGAGCTTAAAACGATCATATTGCATTTTGATGTCCAAAATTAGGCAGATCGGACATATTTTGACTTTGTTTACTGACTACTTTTGTTTGGGATTAATTGTAATTTTAACATTATAATGAGACGGGAAATTTTTTTTTTTTTTTTGTTAAGATACACAATAATGTTACCTAGCGTAGCCGTGCGTAAAATGTATTTCGGCATTTCTCTTCGAAAATTGACTTGTTTAATACAATAAAACGTCTGATTGGTAAACTTTCTTTTTTTCTCCGGAATAGGCTATTAAAATATAATTTATCTACTCTATATCATGTATATATGGAAAATTTTGTAAAAATATAAAAGGTGGCAATTCTTACCTTTCATACCTTTAGTTTCATTGATTAGAAATAATATGGACTCTTCCAGTGTCCAGTTTGAAGGTAATTTAAGTTACTGTACACATTCATGCATGTTCTGATTTAATCAATATACGCGTATGAAAAAAATAAACAGTTTGAAGGTAAATTAATAATAATTTAATCCAATCAAATTGCGTAAGATTCAATTACAATGACCGGTCCACAGCATAAAAAGTAATAGGGTAAACTGGGTAGGGAGAAAATGACAGATATTTTAAGTTTATTTTAGCAATAACGAAAAAAATTTGTCAATCAAAAGTTTTGCTATAATTTCAAAAACATGTCGTCCTGTATTTGTATAGTTTTCGGATCGTTCATTTGCGTATTTAAGGCAATAAAAGTGTAGGCTTTAAAAGTCTACATAAGTATTGGCTTTATACAGAAAATTCGCCCTTTTCAAACATTTAATGTTTCAATTCATTCTGATTGGTATAGTGGTATTGTCATAAAGTGCTTTGAAATGATCCTGGTATAGCAAACATCGAATTCCCTCAAAATGTTATCACACACTATAAAAGACCCCGACATCTAAAATACAACGCTTGATACACAATATGACTTATAAAATTAAATCTAAGTATTCTTATTTAAAAATCAAAAAGAATTACTTTGTGTAAATAAAATATCAGGTGTTGTCATTTTATAACAAAATCAAAATTAAGTCTTTTAAGAGATTGTAGACATGTCTCCAAAACATTGTAAGATTATTAACAATTAAAACATAAGGTGTTTCTTCTCAATATCATAAGTCATAATGTAGCCAAAACTTGTCCAGTTACATGTTTTGTTATTTTTCTATAAGCTATGCTTTAATTTCTTTAAAAATATTGTCCTGTAAATTTCTAGCAATATACATGCATATATGGTTTACTTTTATAAATTTTGACTTGGATGGAGAGTTGTCTCATTGGCACTCATACCACTTCTTCTTAAACTGAACTATATTTATATAAGTACGTCTAAACTAGTGACAACTCTACGACAGATCCATTCATTGGATCACAAGTGAAGGTGATACATGGCTGAAAACTCATATTATATTCATAATTACTCTAAATATCAGCACAACAATGTTAAATCTACAAATTTGCGGAAGCAACTGTTTGTTCTTCCCTCACCGGGATTCAAACTCATGCTATAGGGATATCGAGACAACACCGCCTGCACTGTGTCCAGCGCTGTAAACCACTCGGTCACTTAAACTGAACTAAAATTCAGCTTTCGGTGGCTGAGTGTTACCTTCCTCGTCAGTAGAACCTAGAGTTGTAACACAGGACATAATATATTAGGCATGAAGATGGAATTGATTGCAGATTAGCTAAGTTATCTGTACTTAAGGATCGTAAGATACAGTCACAGAAATAATTATTTTGATAAGTACGTCTAAACAAGTGACAACTCGAGAACAGATCCATCCATTGGATCACCAGTAAAGGTGTTACACGGCTAAAAACACATATTATAATCATAATTACTCTAAATATCAGCACAACAATGTTAAATTTGCAAATTTGCGGAAGCAAATTTTGTTCTTCCTCGCCGGGATTCGAACTCATGCTATTGGGATATCGAGACAACACCGCCTGCGCTGTGTCCAGCGCTCTAGACCACTCGGCCACCTAGACTGAACTAAAAATTCACCTTTCGGTGGCCTAGTGTTACATATATATATATAAAATATACACGTCTAAACATGTGACAACTTTATGACAGACGTTATCCATAGTTATACAGGGCTAATACCATAATATATATATATATATATATATATATATATATATATATATATATATATATATATATATGATTCGTCTCAAATTTAGCCCAACAATTATAGATCTTCATCTTCAAATTTGCCCTTCCCTCAGCGGGATTTGAACCCTTGCTTCTGTGACATCGTTGCATCACTGCCTGCACCGTGTCTAGCGCCCTAGACCACTCAACCACCTAGGCTATATATAATTCAAAATATCTAGATATTCGACAGAAATGTGTAATATATATCGTTCTGTTTTCAAACAATGACATATTTTCGATGTACCTTACTTCGAAGTTTCGAGAGCTGCTTTATTGGTACCTTGTCTTTTCTAAAACGGTTAGCGGGCTTCCAAATAAAAATGCAGGATATCTTTTCATATCGTGTGATTTCTAATTTCTGGTACCCGCGAATTTCATCTATGCAGGTCCAGTGTCACTTTAATATAAATAAATGTAGGGCCAAATCAATAAGAGCATTGACAACCGCAAATATACGTAAAGAAATATTGCAAACCCAAAATATTTACCATTGTGCGAATGAAACCGTCGACTTTTGACATATCAGAAGTGTTTTAAAACTTCCAAATATAACTAAAAAGTATATTCGCTTTTCGTAAAAAATCAAAATCTGCATTCAAATCCGCGATTACTTCTTGAACTGAATATAGATGCTAATAATTCAAAGTAGAATGGTGATGTATAATTATATTCTAGGTGGTCCTATGTAGGTACCAACCCCAATCTTTTATCCCCGATTTCAGATAACTAAATGTTGTATGAAAAGTGTAGCAAGTACAGTGTAACTTTAAAAGTTGTACGAACTAGCGATATAAATTAAGAAAAATATGTCGGTCTTGTAAAACAATAATTTTCATATCATGTTGTGTTCTCATTCATATATGCATGTCTTTTCTGCCACTGGACGAGAGGAAAATCCATAAGCATCAACATCAAATTCAAATCTAGTTCAAGTACAAACCTTTTAGTAAAAATGCTTGCAAGGGACACAAAATTTGGACTTAATAGGGAATGGGTGAACAGTACTTTATATAAAAATTAAAATTAAACGTTACTGCCAAATATATTATCAACTAGACATTTATTAATTTGCAAACAAAATTCCTTCGGTAATGCATTTTCAATGACTTAAATAATTAATTAAAATTAATTTCTTTACATGCGTATAAGTTCGAATATAATGTCAGATATTATTTTGTAGCACAAATTTAAACAAAAGCATTACAAGTGCAAAACAACTTATAAGATATGGCAAGTATTTGGTCCAAATAAATCAGACTTCAAATAGTAGAGGTCAGTAGACCTTATGTTATATTTTAAAACCTTGTAGTTAATTCACATACTTTTTAAATAGTCATATTGTTAATCAGTTGTGAATTTTGAAAGATATGATCATGCATCAATTAAATATATGATAACCTGCACCGCAAAATAAAAAAATAAACATATGAAAAATTGCAATATCATTGAACTACAGACAAACACGTGTTCGAAATTGAAGACATGTTTACTGCAATAATCCATTGGTTGTCCATTAAAACATTGCATCACAACAATTAATAGTATTTCGTTACTTCATTCATTGATTTATTATTTTTATATTATTTCAGGTGTCTACCGAATAAATTTCAACAGCATCAGTTGGTGTGTGCACGTAAATGACTTTATAAGTTTAATAACTCCTAAATAGTGATTGCTCGAACAGCTTTTAAAAAGTAGAGAAACATGCAATTTGTATTAAAACTCTTACACTATTAAATAACACTTTATTAGATTTATCCGAAGAGTTTTTTTTTAATTTCTTTCATCCGGATTTATCAAATCTAAAGATTTAAAACAAGGGATATAAAAATACGTACAAACATTAGGAGAAATATGACCATAAGAACCTACAAATACAGCCAAATCTATTTTACAACTGTATGCATACAATATGATATTCTCCAAGAACTTGTGATTGTGATGCAGAAAATGTTGCTATTTTCACGAAATTCAGCAAAATGTAGATAAACATAGCTAAATAAGAGAGAGAGGCGGAAGATACCAAAATGACATTCAAAACCAGAAGTCAAAAATAAACTTAACGCCATAGCAAAAACGAAAAAATAGACCAAAAGACAATCAATAGTATACAAAATATAACGTAGAAAACCAAGTTAAGAATAAAATACAAATAGTGTTTATCATGTATCATGTTGTTGTGATGTTTTTGTCTAAAACGTACCGATTCCATTTTATTGTAAATTGGAATGGTTCACAAACTACAGATAGCATAATAACATGTTCTGCTGACACTTGCGTGCACTCCATCTCTCATAAATGGCAAAACTCATTATGGCTCATTTAAATGGGCATTATGTTGTATCTAAATTAATGAAACATCTTTTCGCTTAGTTATTTAATCTAGGGTCATACGGACATACACTAAACAATTGCAAATCAAATGGGACAGTGCCACGTTTTCGGCAGAATATGATTACACCTCACAGCTTTTGAAAGGGTTGGAGTTGCTCAGTCTTGAGTTTATTGTATAGTGTTTGGTGGACTTCATGTTTGTCATGTTTGTCATTTCGTCGTTTGTCTATTTTTAGCATGAATTCATCGGTCTCTTTTCGACTTTGAGTTTTAGTTCTCCTTAGGTATTTCCGATCAACCATCAGGTTTGTCATATATTCTAGTTTGAAGCAATCAACATTAAACCATCTCCTGACAGACACCAAGCGTATTTTATTTTGTTTTATTCATGTTTGCCTGTACACTTCTTAAAATTTTAACAAAATTATCAGCAACACATTTTACTTATCAATGGACATTACATATGAAATCGTTGTTATTAAAAGATCTCTGGATTTTTATAGTAATTCTATATTTCCTAAACCAAAGACAACTGTTCAACATACATTTTTTGTTAAAAGAACACACAATATTTGTACCAACTGTTTCGGTTCTTGTTCATCCTTTCCTTTCAAATATTCGGCTTTGAGCGTTCTAGAAAAGCCATTCGGACGAATACAATTTATAACGTGTTGTTTGCATATTTTCAGCACTGGGTCGATACCTTTGCTGGTGGACTATCAGTCGCCGAGTGTATCATCAGCTCAGTAGTCAGTACTGACATGATTTATAACAAACTTTTCTAAAATTGTCCGTTTATATTTTTTGATATTGTAAAGAAATTACGGTTTCATGTCCCTCAGGCAAACTTGACCTTACGAATTCGGCTTACTTTAGTTCCTTTTTTGGTCAAAAAGCTCTCAGTTCTTATACATCCTTGACATTCAAACATTCGGCTTTGAGCGTTCCTGATCAAAGTATATCCAGAACAGTGCTTAGGACACATGAAATTTATAAAGTGCTGTTTTCATCTTTTTTCTTGTTTATATCGAAATGCGATGGAAGATACCAAGACCACGATGCTATATATAGAAGGGACATATTGTATTACTGAAAACAAATATTACCAAAATAAATAAACAATGAAGGCAAAAATTGCCCCAAGTGTTAATGGAGATAGTTTTGCTCAAGTAAGTTTTCATTTAGTTTTTGTTTATTCCTTTTAACAATTTTAGAGTAATTTTACCAAAATCTTCAATTCATTTTCTGACAATATTAATTTGTCTGAAAATCTCTTTGGCAGTCATTTAGTCTCTTTTCTTGTACGATATTCAATTATTGTTTACATCGAATAATTCACATGTATAGATTCGTGAGTAGCACTTATTTTTTCTTGTATTTGTTATGTTGTTTATTTTCGTTTTGAAAGTGCAGTCTTAATAGTTCAAAGTGTAGGTCATGTGATAAGGGTTGTTGATAGTTCGGTTTACAATTCATACAATAGACATTTTGTGACCCGTTAAATTACACATCAATTACAATCAATTCATTTGCTTGATTGTCATCTGATATCAACATTGTCAAATCAAATGGGTGTCTAAATTGCCTTATCAACTTTAATCAAGTCAATCGATATACTCTTAACGATATAACAGATATTATATGTTTACAGTTATTGTATCGTGCATATATGATTTATTTGAATACGTAGTTTATTTTGATACCATTGTTTTCAATGTTAGTGTAATGATTTCCTTTAACCTTTTCACCTGTACAAAGTTACAGAAACGCCTAAAGTCATTTATAATTTAAGTGATAACATTCAAAACGTTTTTGTCGTATGCATCTTCAATATAATATTACACTATTACAGGTTATTTGAAATATATGCAGTCTTTCGAGTGACCCTGTTGGGCATTCACACTTACATACAGAGATCGACTCTGGTAGAATCTAAACTTATTCATAGTTAGCTTTGTGTGGTTATTTTCAGACTTGTTTTGGCTGAAACGGTTTTGGTTACTATGAATAAGTTTAGATTCTATCAGAGTCGATCTCTGTATGTAAGTGTGAACGCCCAATAGGGTCACCTGAATCTGGCCTTTGTTAGTCTTGTATGTTTTTTTTTTTTTGGTTGATAAAGTCTAACATTTAATTGTGTCTGTTTTGTAATGGATTTCTCCTCTTTGAATTTGCATTGGACTTAGGTATTTTTGTTAATACTTTTTACAGAATGTACGTTAGAAATAATAGATTTATTTTTCGTTAGAAAAGATATTTCTTCCATCTATGTTTTATTAAAAAGCTTAAATGCCAAATATATTCTTAACTGGACAATATTTCATTTACAAATTTAATCATTCCTTCTGTAGTGGCTTATGTAATCAAATCACATCAATTTTTTCACATACAAGTTTTATTCTTTTTATGTCAGATATGATATTTGACCACAAATTTCAACAAAAGCATAACAAATATAATACGACTAATCAGATATGGTAAGTATTTGGTCCAAATAAATCAGGCTTCCAATATTAGAGGTCAGTAGACATAACGTTATATTTTGAAAACCCTGTATTGAATGCAAGTACTTTTAAATAATCAGAGAGTTAATCAGTTATGAATTATGAAAGGTATGATCATAAATCGATTTAACGTATATGACAACCTGCATCAACAGAATATTTCAAAATTGCAATATCATTCAACTGCTGACAAACATTTGTCAGCAATTTAAGACATATGATGCATAGCTCAACAATCCAGTGTATATCAACTTCAACATCACAACCATTATTTCATCCCATCATTTATTATTTTTTCATTATATTACTGTTCCGTGTATCTACCAAGTAAATATAACAACACCATTTGATGACTACAAGTAAATGACTTTATAAGCTTAAGTTATCATAGATATTGATGCTCGAATCGTTTTCTATCCAAGTATAGAAACAGGCAAATGTATTGCAAAACTTAAAAATAAGATAACAGTTTATACATGTCGTGCGTCTAAAAGGCTTTTCTAAATTTTCTTTCATCGGGATTGCTCATACCTAAACATTTGAAAGTCAGGAATGTATAAATACGTACAAACGTTATGATATATACCAAAACGTACCAAAACAGAAAAACTTATCAATCTTACAACTGTCTACATACAACATGATAGTCTGAGAGACAAACCATTAAACAAAAGGACTGTTTGATTAACTGACCTTGTTATATGGCAAAATGCTTCATGTGAAAACATATATGTTTGCAAGTTTTTTATCAATAAGATGAAAACCTAACAGACGTAACTTGTGATTTTGACGGAGAAAAATGTCGCTGTTGCTGTAGTTACGGTATGCATTTAAACATATGTAAATATAAATCTCATAGTTATATTGGAGTAGTTCTTTGTATGTAAGGACTACACAACTAAATGAAGTCCGAATCTTGTGCACATGGACGAACGTAACGTATAAGTTTAGATGTATGTATACGTCATACTATTGGTCAGAATAATGGAATATTGACAATTACAAAGGTTGAGCAACACGACGGGTGCCGCATGTGCTGCATTTTAAGCAATGCTGATCTTCCTGGGCATATATTATCACCTCCTGTTATGATAGGGCTCGCGTTGCTCAGTCTTGAGGGTTTTTTTATTGTTTGGTAGACTGATGTTTGTCATTTCGTAGTTTTTTTTTTTTTTTTTTTTTTTTTTTTGGAATGGATTTTATCGATTTATCTTTGACTTCTGAGTTTTAATTCTGCCATTGGCATTTTCGCTGTTTTACGATGAATACGTTTGTTTTCATTCAATTGATGAATACGTTTGTTTTCATTTAATTGATAAATACGTTTACATTTATTTGATTGATTTGAAAAATAAAGGCAATAGTAGTATACCGGTGTTCAAAAGTCACAAATCGATAGAGAGAAAACAAATCTGGGTTACAAACTAAAACCGAGGGAAACACATCAACTATAAGATGAGAACAAATAACCAATAGGAACACTGAAGTGCAACAAAATAAACGCCAACATACATAGAAACGAACTATGTGATTACCACTGTCATATTCCTGACTTGGTACAGGACATTTTAAGGAAAATGGTGGGTTGAACCTGGTTTAATGGCTAGCCAAACCTCCCATTTTATAACAATGTTAAAACTAGCGCTAAAATGACAATACTACGTGAAAGAAATACAGCACAAACACACGTAAAAACATTTTTCACAGATAAACGCACAAACAGATAATATAATAGTCGACACAACATGCAAACCGCAGAACAACAACGAACATCTTCCATGAACGACAGACTCCACAGGATATCAAAAACAGTGACGCGCTTACGTAAATAACATGCCATCTCTAACTTTATACAATTATTTTCACAATACTCGTCCAAACAATTTTCATGAAAATGATGGTATTGAAAGGCAATTTTATAATTATTTGGACTACAAACGATAAGACATAACACATTATCTAACCAAAACAATAACAGAAACATCAAAATTATTACATGAATATTGGATGTACAAAATACCGAGACACGTCGAATAGGAATTCAAATTCACACTCAGTATAACAGTCATATTCGGAATATGACAATGATGGTATTCAAAGGCAATTTTATAACTATTTGAAGGTCTGGAATGTATAAATACGTACAAACGTTATAATGTACTAGTGTATCGAAAGAAGCCGGGCTCGTAGCATTGCCAACTATTTTAACCGATAATACATTTACTGTCAACTGTGACACGTAACAGTTGGTGTTTTGTAGAACCTTAAAGGTCTTGGTTGCTTGCTGTAAGCAATCGAAACGTAAATAGGTGATCTCACGAATGTTTATGAAATTTTGCATGCAACTACATAATGGGCACTAGTAATACCAAAAGGACCAAAACAGTATAGACTAATCCATCTTACAACTGTCTACATACAACATGATAGTCTGCGAGACAAACCATTACATAAAAGGACTGTTCTGTTAACTGACTGTGTTATGTGGCAGAATGCTTCATGTGAAAACATATATGTATTCTTTTTAAGTCAGATATGATATTTGACCATATATTTAAACAAAAGCATAACAAATGTAATACGACTAATCAGATATGGTAAGTATTTGGTCCAAATATATCAGACTTTAAATATTAGAGTTCAGTAGACCCTACGATATCTTTTGAGAACCCTGTATTAAACGCACGTACTTTTAAATAATCAGAGTGTTAATCAGTTATGAATTTTGAAAGGTATGATCATAAATCGATTAAATGTATATGATAACCTGCTAGAATATTTCAAAAACTGCAATATCAGTAAACTACAGGCAAACATTTGTCGGAAATTTAAGACATATGATGGATAGCGCAACAATCCAGTGTATATCAACTTCAACATCACAACCATTATTTCATCCCATCATTTATTATTTTATTCATTATGTTACTATTCCATGTATCTACCGAACAAATACAACAAAACCATTTGATGACTACAAGTAAATGACTTTATAAGCTTAAGTTATCATAGATATTGAAGTTTGATCGAATGGTTTTCTATCCAAGTATAGAAACAGGCAAATGTATTGCAAAACTTAAAAATAAGATAACAGTTTATACATGTCGTGCGTCCAAAAGGGCTTTTCTAAATTTTCTTTTATCGGGATCATCAAACCTTAACATTTGAAAGTCAGGAATGTATTAGTACGTACAAACGTTATGATATATACCAAAAAGTACCAAAACAGAATAAACTAATCCATCTTACAACTGTCTACATACAACATGATAGTCTGCGAGACAAACCATTAAATAAAAGGACTGTTTGGTTAACTGACCTTGTTATGTGGCAAAATGCTTCATGTGAAAACATATATGTTTGCAAATTTTTTATCGATAAAATGAAAATTTAGCAGACTCAACTTATGATTTTGATGAAGAATAATGTCGCTGTTGCTGTTGGTACGACATCCATTTAAACATATATAAATATAGATCTCATAGTTATGCTGGGGTAGTTTTTTTTTTTTTGCATGTAAGGACTACACAACTAAATGAAGTCCGAATCTTGTGCACATAGACGAACGTAACTTATAAGATTAGATGTATGTATACGTCATACTATTGGTTAGAGGAATGGAATATTGACAATTACAAAGTTGAGCAGCACGACGGGTGCCACATGTGCTGCATTTTAAGAAATACTGATCTTCCTGGGCATTTATTATCACCTCCTGTTATGATAGGACTCGCGTTGCTCAGTCTTGTTTTTTTTTTTTCTTGTTTTGTAGACTGATGTATGTCATTTCGTAGTTTTTTTTTTTTTTCTTTTTTTTTGGTATGGATTTTATCGGTTTCTCTTTGACTTCTGAGTTAGAATTCTGCCATTGGCATTTTGGCTTCTTTACGATGAATACCTTTGTTTTCATTCAACTGATGAATACGTTTGTTTTCATTTAATTGATAAATACGTTTACATTCATTTGATTGATAAATACGTTTACATTCATTTGATTGATAAATACGTTTACATTCATTTGATTGATAAATACGTTCAATTTCATTTAATTGATGAATACGTCTGTTTTCGTTAATCTTTGCGCTATGATGGTTTGGTTCCCGGTACACTATCTATTATCTGCAAATACGCAAATATGCACATTTTGAAGTAATACCCATGGAAAGAGCAGTCTACACAGTTCACTGTGTAGGTCATGTGATTATTGCTGTTGAAATCGATACCAGTTTGGTTTACACTAGTCCTACAATAGACAGTCAAACAGTTTATGACCCGTGAAATTGCATATCAATAACAATAAATTCATTTTGTCTGAATGTCACCTGATTATAACACTGTCAAGTCAAATGGGTGTCTAAATTGCCATATCAACTTTAATCAAGTCAATCGATATACCCTAATGAAATAACAGATATTAAATTTGTACAGTTATTGTATCGTGCACATATGATTTATTCGATAACGTAATTTTGTGAATATCATTTCATTCAATGCAATTGTAAGGATTTCCGTTTAATGATAATCACCTGTTGAACTTACAAAATGCCTAAGGTGATTTATGCTTATAGTGATAACACTTGAAAACGTTTTTGTCGCATTAATCTGCAAAAAATATTACACTATTACAGCTTTGTTGAAATATACGCGTCTTTCGTAGTGACGCTACTGGGCATTCATACTTCCAAAATGAGATCGACTCGGATAGAATCTAAACTTATTCACAGTTAACTTTCTGTGCTTATATTTAAACGACGTTTAATGCGTTTGCAGGATGACTTTGACGGATTTACTTCATCAAAATTTTCAGAGCAATACTTTTGTAAAGATCTTTAAATAGACGAATAGCAACATAACCGAAGGTTTCAAACAATGTGAAGCAAAACCGTTTAAGCGAAAGCCGAAAGCCTTTTCATTGGAGTTCGTAATGCTTCGTCTGTCGTTTCCTTCTTAGTGTTTTGTAGACTGGTGTTGTTCCTTTTGTCTCCACTCGTTTTTTTTTTAGATTTGCCACGGTTTTTCTTGACTTTTTTATTGTTTTCATGTGTCTCAATCTCCTGTTTCATGTCAAACTTTCATTGAAGATTTAGTTTTATAAGTTGAAAACTATACCAAATTATCCGTATTTAACGTATGTTAATTCTATAAATTTAGTGATAAATAAAGGCAACAGTAGTATACCGCTGTTCAAAAGTCATATATCGATTGAGAGAAACCAAATCCGGGCTACAAACTAAAACCGAGGGAAACACATTAACTATAAGAGAAAACAAAGGAACAACAGAAACACTGAAGTGCAACAAAACAAACACCAAAATACATAGAAACGAACTATTTGATAACAACTGCCATATTCCTGACTTGGTACAGGACGTTTTAAGAAAAATGATAGGTTGAACCTAATTTTATGGCTAGCCAAACCTCCCGCTTATATGGCAATGTTAAAAATATCGCTATTAAAATGACCACACAACATGACCCGCAGAATAACAATGAACATCTTCCATTAACGACAGACAGCACAGGACATCACAAACACACACGTATTTTGTAACGAATATATAATCTTGAAATACATACAATTATTTTCACAATACTAGTCCAAACAATTATCATGATAATGACGGTATTGAAAGGCTATTTTATGATTTTTGGAATACAAACGATAAGACAACACATTATAATATCGAAACCACAACAGAAACATCATAAATAAACATGATAAATACATGAATGTTGGATGTATAAAATACCGAGACACGTCGTATAGCAATGCAAATTCACACTCGGCAAAACAGTCATATTCGGGAATAGGTCACTTTCGGTACTTAGCAGACAGACGACATAGATATAAAACCACAATCTAAGACGTGGTAAAAATGTCATTAGTTAGTTTAGACACAGACACATCGTAAAGATCAACCAATCAATTCGTGATGGTGTCCATAAAATTTACGGAGTGTCATTTCTAATCTTTCTTCCTCATAACTGTCTAGGAGCAGTTTCTGCGTAAGGAGCACACTCCTGTATATGAAGTCCGTATAGTGTGAACATGCACGAGCATAACGTATCAATTGAGATGTAAACACCATACGACGGAGCAGAAGGTATGTTACTGCTGAGAAATGGGAAATTGATTATTGGTAAGTTAAAATCATCCCGTTTGTCATAGTTTTAGTGTGAAGTCGTCCATCTGTGTCAATATTATGGAAAAGATCAAGGTATGAAGCAGTCCTTCTTTTATCAGTAGTATCCTTAATTTCAAGTCACTGGGATATATGAGATGCAAGTACTGACTGAAATATGGGTTATTCAGTGGTAGGACATCATCAATATATCTGAAAGTAAAATTAAAGAATATTGAAAGGTGCTTTTTCTTTTGTCTTTTAAAGGGTTCTGAATGAATTAACACTGCAGAATTTACTAACATTGACAAATATACCCTCCATTTTGTTTAAATTCGTATAATGTTTTAAAATTTGAACTATATTACATGCAGATTAGTATATTTTGATTTCTTTTTATTTTGAACGCTGAATGTTGCGGCAAATGCCAGTGAATAAAGCTGAATACTAGGGTTAAGACAAATATATAAGCAATTACTTTTGATACTTACATCTATACAATTTATTATCCATGTGTAAAGTATGTTAATTTAATAAATGTTTAAGAAGAAGCATATAAGTAGAAAAATGTAATAAATATAACAAAACTTCATCTAGAAAGTTATCATTCATGACTAAGTCAATATTTGACCGGCCCGAGATGAAAATAAATAAGAAACTGTTCGCGCAATCGTCTCTTTGCTCACCGTCCAAGGAAATGCCATTCTGATTAGAAAATCTCTTTTTAGTTCGAGTTGCCGTATGACATGCATGTAAAATGACAGATAAAAGATAACATTTTACAATCAAATTTTCTTGAAAAATTCGTTATCTATAAACTCATCATAGATCCAGGATCATAATTATGTATGCTAGACGCGTGTTTGATATACAGAAGACTTATAAGTGACGCTCAAACCTAAAATGTAAAAAAAAAAAATAAAATACGACGTTAAAGATCATAGGAGACCCACATCCCAAAAGGTTTCGCTAAATTCAACTACAGTAATATATATTCCTTGAGTAGAAAATCCTTAGTACAAACATGTACTTCGAAAAATGTAAGTTTGATAAACAGTATTCATTCTACATGTTCTATGTGGTTATATTTAAAATTAGTATTAAAGTCAGTCTGGTGCCATGCATAGATTGATATTTCAACAAACAGTCGGAGTTATGAATAAAATGGTAGTAACTGTGCACCCTACTGATTGACTTATGCTTGTATTCATATGATGCAGAGAGTTCTAATACTAGTTTTCAATTACAAAAGAAAAATTCGTCATGCAAAGTTCTTTAAATTTTTGATATTTTGATGGTGTCCTGTTATTCAATAACCCACCTTTCAGTTAATTCTTGCATCGTAATGATCGATTGAACATAACATTTAGGCTACCATGTAAATAAGAATTTCTTTCACGTCTGCATATTTTTCTAAAATGGCACAGATGGACGACTTTAAACAAGGATCTACAACAAACATAATCTCGTTTGTTTATTCATTGCCAAGTTTTCGTTTCTCAGTAGAAGCATGGTATCTGCCAAACCTAAAGGCGTTATCAAATCTCAGTAGATACGTTAGAAGAGTGTTTTCCACTCTTTACGGATTTCATCAACAGGGATGTATTCATAATGCAAAAATAGGCAATCATAGGCAAAAGATCAGGTTTACGAGGAGAATAACAGAGATCCAAATGTACAAGTGTTCCTGTCATCGTGATGAATAGGTTGAACAATACGGTTTGTCTGTATCTGAATTCGACAGGATATGGTTTCACGCTTTTAGAGTTTCATATACGAGAATGTCCGTAGAATCTATAAATTTACAGATTATATCCTTTTCCCATTCGCGACATTTTGACTTGTCTTCATTCGTCTTGCGGGTGGTGTATGCATAACATGATGCTTACCCAGTGATGCAATAGATCTCGCTTCTTTATGAGCTTATTCGATTAGTTCAAATATTTGCACTAGATATGTATTATTCAATGTGGATTTACGAGATCTTATTCTCATTATTCAGTTAGAATATATACTGGTGTGCATGTATGTCAGAACAAAACGTTTGAATTCACCAGCTTGCTAAAATTGTTATACACTGTGAAATTTTGTAATTATGCATAAAAGACTATTATGGTAATACTTTAATGAGACATATATCCTTAAGAATTAACAATAAACAGATTCCACATCAAGCTCTTAATAGTCTTTAAACTAAAACAAGTTATGAATAAATGTTATAGGTAATATATAAAGGAATATTCTTCAACACCAAGTCCAGATAATGCGAGAAACTTTGATATAACAGAAGGACATCAATAACGCATAATGTGAGACAGGCAAATACACAGGTAGCTTGATTGAACTAATGTACATGTTTCAATACCACCTCTTCTTTAGATTTCGATTATTTCAATATTTGATGTTGTCAAAACATGTTGACGGACAAATTATATTGGTATTCAATCATCTAAATAAGGCGCAAAAGCCTCCATTAACTAAACTCGATTGAAAATTACCATTAAAATTATTAATAACAAGATCTAAAATGACTCAATGTATACAAAAACTCAATTGTTTACAGAAAATATACTGTTCTGGTATACAGGTAAATAACAAAATGAGCCTTAAGATATACAACAATTTTATTTGATCAACATTATTTATGATTTATTACCAACATGTCTAGGAATAAACCACCACAAATACTGAAGGTCAACGTTTGATTCCCAGCCTGACTAAACCAACGTCTTTAAAATTGTTCATTGCTGCCTCTCCACTAAGCAAGTTACAAAACTCCGAAGCATGTTTAGTAAAATGAACATTTTTGATGCATCCATAAACGTTCAGGAACGCTCAACCCTTATAATTTGTATTCTAAATATGTATATAGATATTTGAAGCCATATGATCAAAATGGGCAAAACACGAATAGTCTGATCTACCTACGGTCAACTTTACCTGAGGGAGTTTAAACAAAGCAGTGTGTTATTTTCCTTTCTCATTAGTAACTCATGTTCTCCTTATATACATGTAATATTTGCCATTTAAAATAAACATAAGTGTGTCAGTCTAAGAATGTTGTTCGGCTCGATCGAACGAATTCATCTTTAGATGGTGATCGTATTGGTAGCGTTTGGAGATTAACTCCATACTGATCATGGTGTTGGTAACAACAAATAAGTAAAAACATATTTATGAATGAATTATTTATATCAATATTAAATGTTTATAAATATTTCGGCCTTTATCACTGAGAAAAAAACCGATACCGTATAGTCGGTTATAAAAGGCCATGAAACAATTCAATTGAGAAAACTAACAGCCTAATTCATAACAAAAGAATTTACGAAAACAAAATGACAGACATGAACCCACGACAATCACTGAACTACAGGCTTCTGACTTGAGACAGGCACATGACGAATGTGGCGGGGTTAAGCGTGTTTACCGGCGCTGAACCCTCACCTAACATGGGACAGTGGTGTTACAGCACAAAATAAGAACAAACTATAAAAGCAGTTGAAGAGGGCGTAACTCATCAGATCGATACAAAGCAGAAAAACAACTAATAAAACACAGACTGGACAATATTTTTACATTCCTAACGACAAAAAGACACAAAGTACAGATCTGAGAGTACTTGCAGTTACTGACAGCTAGTTCAAAGCCAATAAAGACTAATAACAAAATCATGTATCTAAGACTAACAAATCAATCAGTACACATCCAACATCCAATGAATTAAGTGTTAAGACGTCATTAACAGTCAGAGTAAAACATGACCTTATGCAATGCCAGGTATCGACAGATTGTAGTACCGTGAAAGTGCATTTGTGTATAACAATAATATTTAGTATGTTTTTAATTTACTGATCACAAAATCAATATTCATACCAATGAAATCAATATTTAAAGATATAATCATAGTGTTGAATTGGTAACCTTTTAGAATAAGTTTATTTAAAGGATTGATAAGTTTTCTCGGATCGTATCTAAATTTACGGGTTCGGTGAAGAACATCACCGTAAAATTTAGGATGTGCTATTATGTTTGAAATAATTTTCTACAGTACAGCCAAACTTGCAAACCAAACCTTTGTATTTATGGATAATTTCATTAAGGTTTTAAGTATTTTGTGGTAACGAAATCCCTGACTTAATAATTTATCAGTAATATATAGATTACGCTCGTTGAAACCAAAATGTCACTAAAGACACGGGCAAGTCGAACAAGTTTTGATATATTATTAACACCGTAACACGGTTCAAAAGGAACATCGCCGTTCAAAAACGAAAATAAACAATAGGGAAAGAAAAATCATCCCTTTTGTCGAAATTCTTTGTGCAGAATTTCTGGTGTAAAACTGAAATATCCAAATCAAGGAAAGAGCAGGTAATGCTGTAAATATTTGATTTATCTAAAGTAAGTTCCTTTGGGTAAATTCCGCAGTATATTTAGAGAATTCTTGATTATTTAACGAAAAAATATCAGCAAGATAACGGTTAGTGTTGCAGGAACAAGTCTGCTATTAAAGGGACACAATTGGTGCCAAAAGGAATTCATACAACCTGTCGATAAACAGTTGCCAAAACGTACATACATTTTGTCAAGGAGAACATTTACGGCTTTAATCGTCTCATCACACCTCCAGTAAGTGTATATAGCATATTTACCTTTCTCATTTGAGAAAAGGCTTTATATGAGTTGCAGCAAATACATGTAGAGTCAGATTTATCAAACAACTATTTAATTGAAAAGGAAAACTTTTGTTTGATAAGATTGTGTGGAAGTGTAGTATAAAGAGTGGAAAAGTCAAAACTGACAACCGAATCAAAAGGTCCGTCAAAAGCACGTAATATATCTAAAACATCAAACAAACAATTTTGTACCCTAAAAATGGTTAATTCCACTATTTTCATATGTTTATTTGTTACAAAATTAATGATAAGTTCTTTGATACTAGTTAAGGAACTCGATAAAAGCACTGAAAGATTAGTAGTAGAACACTTTCTAGAGGCAGAGATAAAACGATATTTTACGGTTTTGTTTGTGTAGTTTAGGTAACCAATACATAGTGGGCATCTTCAAATATCTTTGTGGAGCGTACGGCCTTGGATGCAGTTGCATTTTAAATTTCATTCTTAAGGACTTCCGTGTAGTATTTATATAATACCACTACCACATAATTGGCTGCTTTGTCGGCCGGTACGAACACAAAACGATTTGCGAGTACTTGATTTTTTTATCCTAGAAATGGGCGTATAACTTATTCTTTTATTTATTTCTAAATCATTCATGTTATTTTCGAAATGTGATATGCGAATTTCAATAATATTCAGACATTAATTTAAATATGAATCATGTGACTTTTCGTCAGATTGCTCCCGTTTGCACCATTTTTACAATAGGATGAAAGAGCATCTAAAATAACCTGACGACACTCTTCTCAATTTATTTTCGACGGTGGACTATATTTCTTCGGAAAGTTTATAACCTCTCGGTCTTGAACGATGTTGAGGTCCCCTGTAATTACATGGCCAAAGAGATCATATCTAAACTTCGATGTTGCACAGTCTCATGTCGAAGGAACAATATTTTCTATACTGACGTCTGATATAACTGACGTATAATTAAAAATTAAACTTTCAATGATTTTTTATACGAACAAGAAATTATAGGTGGCTCGATGTTATCAGAATATGGAGGTATACAGTTTTGAAAGGTAGAGTCATGAAAATATGAGACAAATTAATAAAATCAATACCTCTATTAGTGTATTTTATTTTTAGAAAATACTTTTATGATCTTCAGGTTTGTCAATTTGAGGAACAGTCTATGGTGACAAAAGTTTGTAATAATGCGTGTATACTCATATTTTGGACTGAAAAAGATATTGTATCACACTCGTTATAAATATTATGTAACTTACTAATTGAATTTGACACAGTTTGCAAAATATTTGATGTCTATCATTGTTTTAAATATAATAAAAAAAAATCATCAAGTGTTAAATTAGAACGATGTTTATGTCGTTTATTGCGGTTGATGCGATTGCTTTGAGACCTATGATTGCGTTGTCCCTTATCAACAATAGTCATGATATTACTAGAGGAAGTTTTAGATATGTTCCCTAGGCCCATGATATTGTCATTTAAACCTAGGGAATACGCTGTCTGTAGTCATTTCAGTTCGCAAATTTTACGGGAATCTTCAAACCGTTTATGTGATTGTCCTGTTTGTGCCTGGACGGTTTGAAGTGCTTTGAATTTTATAAATTTAGTACTGTATTTTTCTAAATGTTAGTAAACAAAGATTCTTAGGTCTGCGGAAGCAGTATAGATGTTTTGTGTTCGTTTGACAAATTCACGTCGAGTTTGTTCTACATTTTACTACATTTCGGTGTTGTTCAAGTTACAAGATATATGAGGCTTTTAGTTTTTAAAGTAATGCCATATGAAAATGAGAGAAAAAGGACTTCCGTTCACTGGTGACCGAACAGTATTATTTGAAGATAATCTGGAGAAGGTTTGTTATTTTCTGGCATTGCACGGAATATTTATGGATATCCACGTGCGTTTTTGTTGAACAATCTAGCTGCAGAGGCATTGCCTCCTTTAAAAAAATTGTGAAATGTGCTAAATTTTGAAGGCGAATTACGATTACATGTAGCGGCAGTTGAAGTTATATAAGGAACGCGTTTTTAAGCACGTGGATATCCGAAGTGTGGAGAAGTTTTGCTATTTTACTGTTTCTTAAAATCCTGATATCATCATAAGACGGCAATACTTGAAATTGATTTCATATATTAATTTTGAGATGAATCTATAGACAAAACGATTTTTATTTTTAGTACGTATTGCAAAATAGGATGAGTATCATTTCAAGACCGTGTATATTTACGCCAAACATTTTTCATTTTAAGCTGAAAAAATAGATTTTGCAAAATACGCTACAAATTTTAAAGTTAATTGGTTTGATAAATGTAACAAAAATCTGTTGAAGTCACTTCTGAAAAATCATTTTCGTTATGAGATTTGAAATTTGTAATTTTCATGAGATTACATTATTTGATTTCACGAGGATAAAATAAAAAGTAATAATAAGTTTGTCTTAAAAAGATTTCATCTGATCAACAGTTTGAATAAATTAAAACATTCGAATTTGATTGTTTTAGAAAAAAACAAATTTCAATCTCCTTCTAAAGAACAAAATATTGAAATTGCTAACCTTAAGCATTTTTCAATTTGCCTGAAAATATTGAAAATGAAAAATGCTCAACGTGGAGCATTTTCAATTTGCCTTTTAAAATTGAAAATGAAAATGCTCCAACGTGGAGCATTTTTCAATTTGCCTTAAAATATTGAATAATGAAAATGTCCCGTATTGGTTGAATTTTCGTCTTTAGAAAATTGTCTCAAAATGAAAATATTTTTGTGTGGAGCATTTTTCAATTTTTGTAATCGTTTGACAAAATGAAAATGCTCCAAAGAGGAGCATTTTCATTTTCAAATTTATCAAAGATATTGAAAATAGATAATCAAATTATTTTTTCATTCATTGTTCACACTTTAGAAGTTTTGTTTTTATGCTCTAAATATAATACACATGTGTGTGTGTGAACCCGTATATACATTTATTACCTTACCCCGAAAAGATAGAACAACAACGCACCAGCAAAATTATTTGATGTGGCGCAGAATTATTATGCAATTGTTATTTCCTTGTTTAAAACCATGAATTTTATATTTCCCTATTTTGTCATTTACATTCAGGTGAACTAAATATTCTCTATATATCTGTTAAATCAAATAGATATTGGTATGTTGAATTCATTGATAAAGATATTTATTTTACTCTCAAGTTTAGTATTTGCATCGTTGCAAAACATTTGTAAACTTCTTTTAAAAGTTAATGTACATTGAATATAAGATCTGAGCAATTTACCTGTTTGTAGAGTAAAGCACATCTATGTCTGCTCTTTAAAAACGTATTTGTTGTGGGTATCGAAAGGATTATGCATAATTGAGCCCCCTCCTTTTTTTTTTTACAAAAACTCAATATTTCTAAAACAAAATTTTGAATCAAAACCAAAAGTATACAGATATTAAGATTAATATAACTAATAAGGGTGTAAAGTTTTAAGCAAGTATCATAAATCGTTTTTGAGATACGGCGCGACATGTGAAAAAAAAACACCCTGTTTTAGTTACAACTCAAAAAGTTTTAATCTTATTTTCACCAAAAGTATACAGATCGTTTGACTATCATAAGGAACAACTGTATTAAGTTTCATGAAATTTGGATGAGTCGTTCTCAAGTTACGGTGCGACATGTTTACGCCGGACAGACGGACGGACAGACGAACGGACAGACGGACGCCGGACATTTGTATACCATAATACGTCCCGTCAAAATTTTGACGGGCGTATAAAGATAAATCCGACATCCCGGAATTTGAAAAAGAAATCCCGGATCCCGAAAGGGTCAATCTCGAAATCCGAGCTTCAAAACACCGATCCGACGTCCCGAAAAGGTCCTGCCCACCTTCTATGTTGAGAGTCCTAAATATAAAGCTTTACTACAACTATCACATAAACTTAACATGGTCCAAGAAAATGAGGTCAAGGTCTTATAAACAAAACAAGAAATACATGTACACCTTACAATAAATCACTAAGTATAGTTGACCTATTGCTAATAGTTTCTAAGAAACAGACTTAACCGAGAAAACTAAACACTGACTAATGAACAATAAAATTAAGGTCAAGGATCTGAACCATGGCAGGCAGAAGTGTACGGCTAACAATTCTTCCATACAGCAAATATAGTTAACCTATTGCTTATAGTTTAAGAAAATCAGACCAAAACTAAAAACCTGAATACTGAGCAATGAACAGTGAAAATGAGGTCAAGGCCAAATAAAACCTGCCAGACTGACATGCACATCATTAAATATTTCCATACACCAAATAAAGATGACATATTGCATATAGTGTTAGAAAAAAGACCAAATATCAAAAACTTTGACCACGGAACCATGAAATTTGGTCAAAGTCTGATGAGCACAACCATGCTTGACACATCTATACCATTTCCTCTATTGTTCAATAAAATATCGTCATTTGATCTCGATGGATCAGCCAACGCGTTGTGACTCAGTTTAGATTGGTTGATCCGACATGTCTACTGGATCAGTATTCGTATCAGAGGCTCCTCAGATTCTACCCCTATTCCTACCATCATGCCCACTAGTTCTGGTATATTTTGGTGGTATGCCTGTGTTGTTTTCGAGAATTCTACGTATTAATGACAATTAGAAGGAATTAAATGGAACAGTATTTATATGGAACATGATGTTGACGTTATTGACGAGAGCGTAGTTAGATCACGGTATGAAAGTGGAAAGGTCGTAGACTGATCGATGTAAGAGCGTTCTATAATCGCAGAAGAAGCGTGTTAAGATCGTGTTGCAATTGGATAAATCGTGCATGTATTGTCGTTATGAAAACGTGATTAGCGTAAGAAGAAAAAATTCCACAACTGTACAACATCAAGTCAGAAATTATATAAAAAACAAAAGGGTACTTAGTTTAATAGATATAAACTAGTCACCATTGTTTCATCATAAACTGCTGAAAGCATTTTTGATTTATTATCCGAAAAACTGAAAAAAAAGCCTCATTTTTTATGAATAAGACTGCATAACTCCAAAATGTAAATGTTTCATAAAAGTTGGTTAAAGTGTTTTGAGTTATTGTCCAAAACTGGAAAAATTCCTCTTTTTCAATATAAAAATTCAAAACTGAAAACGTAAAATCTGAAATTTATAAAATTGAAAGGTAGCTTAAGTCAACAGATATAAACAAATCACCAAAGTTTCATAAAATTTTGTGAAAGTGTTTTTGAGTGATTGTCCGAAAACTGGAAAATCCCCTTTTTAAGCACAAAATTCATGACACGGAAACGTAAAATCTGAAATTTATAAAAATCGAAAGGAGCATACGTCAATATATATAAACAATTCACCAAAGTTACATTAAAGCTGATGGAAGCATTTTGAATTATTGTCCTAAAACTGGAAAATGCCCCTTTTTAAGGATAAAATTTCATAACATGGAAACGAAAATTTGAAATTTATAAAAATCGAAAGGAGCTTACGTCAATAGATATAAACAATTCAACAAAGTTTCATAAAAGTTAGTGGAAGCGTTTTTATTAATTGTCCGAAGTGTGGACGACGGACGGACGGACGGACAACGGTATACCATAATATTTCCGTCTTAGACGGGCGTATAAAACCAAGAAACAAGTTATAAAAAGGCTAAACACATAGTACAGATACAAGCGTGCTCGAAGTTTGTGATAGTTAGTTCAAAGCGAATAACAACCTATAAACCATCATGTGTCTGTGCCTACAAAATCAGTCAGCACAATTGCAATGGATTTTGACAAAAAATTACTGTAATTTTATTATCGACATCTGTTACGATTATAAATCAATTATGTATCAAATATATCGACAGTTAATTTTTTATCAATTTTTTCTGTAAGTTACTATTCTCAGCATAATCTCTATTAAAACTATGGCTTTATAATTCTCTTCATACCTTTTATCTATTACATCGCAACACGACGATTTGATATATACTGATATGAACAGAAAAAGATGTCGCTTACACGGCAGCGAAATAACAACCCAGCTAAACACATAACCAAAAGCACTTATATTGTATTCAACAGAAGACAGGTGTCTCTATACATATATTATGTCAACTTCCGAATCGTTTGAAAGGTATGATATACCTTAAGCAACTATCAAGTTATTTTTGAAAGTCACACTGGAAGTACATTCGCTTGCACAAACTACTTATTAATAAGGTTAAGTACTATAATAGAATAAAAAAGAAGAAGCTGGTAGCCTTAGTTCGTTTTGTATATATATATTTTTTTATTTACGTTTATTAATGTGTTTCGGAATTTAATGTGATGTCCATTTTCGATGAACTTAGTACACATTTGTGTAAAGGGTCCAACTGGAGCACGACTTCCGGATTTTCTCGCTGTATTGAAGACCCACTAGTGGCCTTGGGCTGTTTTGCTTTTGGTCGGGTTGTTGTCTCTTTGTTCAATTCTCGTTCCTATTCTGACAACAGAAAGGAACGTTTGATTTTATTTATAATTCAGGGAAAGTAATTAGTATGAAACAGTTGATTTTACCCTACAGTGGTTAAAGTTCCATAACTCTTAAATATTGTCACATAAAAGGAGAGTAATGACTGCTATGCTACCAAGTATATGAACTTTCTGCCAGTTACATTAAGTTAATCCTTGCACAATTATATTTCCGTAAGCGTATTACAAAATGATATGAAACAATATTCAAAAACATCGTTCCTGCAGAGAAATAATAATTATAAAAAGGACCATTATATCACGGCCGACACTCGGCTTACCGAGAGATTGGTCGGTTAATCTATATTGAGTATGCGGCTATATGGGCGGTTGGTCTGTTAATCGGGTCGGTTATACATCTGTTAAGAGTAAAACGCACAATTTAAATGTTCAACTCTGTTAAATATACAGATTTTTGGCATATTATAAGAACCAAATAAAAAAAGAAAAGTGTCTGACAAAATGATATCTATTATAAAACATTTTCCACCTGTAAAACATTTCATAGTCTGCGCAAACTTCAGTAAAACTAAAAGGCGTCGCGCAAGTATGTGGTATTTATGCTTATACGCATAGCAATTGTTTTAATAAAAGGCGAAACAAACAATTTTAGATATCATTTAAAGGACACAAAATAATACTTTGGTTCTAAAAAATAAATTGACATTATTTCCATTCTCAATTTTATTAGTAAATATTTCATAATTGTAATATAACGTGAGTAATACCACGTTTTAGTGACTATTAGGGGAATAAAGT
The DNA here is from genome assembly GCA_017311375.1 of Mytilus coruscus. Classification (NCBI taxonomy): domain Eukaryota; kingdom Metazoa; phylum Mollusca; class Bivalvia; order Mytilida; family Mytilidae; genus Mytilus; species Mytilus coruscus. Next base: position 16,213,550 of record CM029598.1, read on the forward strand.
CTGTTAATGGGTTGGACAATTAAAATTGTGCCAGTTAAGAGTTATTTAGCCACGACAATAGTTTTGCTACCTTTATAATTTCCCATTAAAAAGTTAAGAATGAGATGTACTTGAGTAAAAAAAAATGACAATACGGTGCAACAGTATCCTTGTAGTAAGATCATTTTTATTTTGACTTTCTTTGCATTTTATTGAAAGGTATGTCACTGCAATATAGCGTGATATGGATTGGCCGCTGGAATATGCATGAATTTATTATTAACGTTTTCAATCAGCCTTGATTTTTGTGTCTGTTCAAAGAAGCACGTTCAAAAATCCGACTGAAAATGTCTGTCTTATACAACACCGGGTACATATAACGTGTTGTCGTTCTCATATTGACATGATATTTGCCACTGGACGTTAAACCCTAATTCGTCAGCATCATCCAATTGGTTCTTTTCTTCTATTACTTAATCATATGTTGTTTACAAATGATTCTAAAAAGTAAATGGAAGGAGCGAATGCAGCTACATTTGATTATCTTAATTTTTAATTCATTTTATTCCGTTTATAGATATAAGAAGATGTGGTATGTGTGCAAATGAGACAACTCTTCATCCAAGTCAAAATTTATAAATGTAAACCACTATAGGTCAAAGTACGGTCTTCAACACGGAGCCTAGGCTCACACCGAACAGTAAGCTATAAAGGGCCCCAAAATTACTAGTGTAAAACCATTCAAACGGGAAAACCAACGGTCTAATCTATATAAAACGAGAAACGAGAAACACTTATGAACCACATCAACAAACGACAACTACTGAACATCAGATTCCTGACTTAGGACAGGTGCAAACAAATGCAGCGGGTTTAAACGTTTTAATGGTACCAAACCTTTACCCTTTTTCTGAAACAATAGTTCCTTTCTACATAAGTGCAGAGGAGAACTGCAGTTGTGCGCTTGTAAAATTCTAGCATTTGTCACCAATTTGAGTACATCGCAATCCGTTACTGTTTCAACCACCCTCCCCATGAAATTTTGTTTTGTTTGCACTTTACAATATTAACTGAGCTATCAGATTCAGCGGTTGACAGGAGGCCAATGTTTAGCGGACTCAGTCTCAAATAACATAAAGTGATATACAGTAAAAATTGCAAAGCATCTATATAGATATCGTTGTCTATACTATTAATTTAAAAATAAGGAGATGTGGAATAAATGCCAAAATTGTTTTAATAATCATCTTGGAGGGTCTAAATAGTAAAAAGGGGTGTTTCATGTCTGTATTCTTAAACAATTGTTATTTTTCTCTCTTTTTTAGCAATGCATCACTCTCTACTGTCCTTATCTATTATTCTATATTCTGCGTCTCCATCCAGATTCTCGTGTATACCATGAGGGTCCAGATTGGGGTGTTGTTTATATCTGTATTCTTTAAATTGTTATGTCACTTTTCTCTACATTTTATTTATTTTCTCATTATTCTTTCTCTATTCTTTATATTTTAGCATCCCAATATATTCTACTTACTGATGATTAGTTACATTACGACGTTTATCTCTGATATAATAAAGCAGATGTGGTATGATTGCCAATTGAGACAACTCTCCACGAGAGACCAAAATGACACAGAAATTAACAACTATAGGTCACCGTACGGCCTTCAACAATGAGCAAAGCCCATACCGCATAGTCAGCTATAAAAGGCCCCGAAATGACAATGTAAAACAATTCAAACGAGAAAACTAGCGGACTTATTTATATATATAAAAAAAATGAACGAAAAACAAATACGTAACACATAAACAAACGACAACCACTGATTTACAGGCTCCTGACTTGGGACAGGCACATACATAATAATAATAATAATAATAATAATAAATTCTTTATTTAACGAAGGTAACTCATTTAACATACAATTGTTAATCTCACACAAGGCCTTCACACATTTAAATGAACAATTCATATAACAATCAATGCATATAACACAATAAACAATAGAAATGTACACAATTACAAATGTATATACACAAGCATGAAAACAGACTGTAGAACTAGCATGGCAAGAATGTCCTAAAAAAGTTTGTCTACTCATTTTGTTTTGTGAAAAGAGATTAGCACATTTCATCTTAAAGCTTTCTATATATGTCTTAAATCCTTTATATCATTTGGCAAACTATTCCAAATGATTAGACCAGAATATTGAAAATAGATATAGGAAGATGTGGTGTGAGTGCCAATGAGACAACTCTCCATCCAAATAACAATTTATAAAAGTAAACCATTATAGGTCAATGTACGGCCTTCAACACGGAGCCTTGGCTCACACCGAACAACAAGCTATAAAGGGCCCAAAAAGTACTAGTGTAAAACCATTCAAACGGTAAAACCAACGGTCTAGTCTATATAAAAAACGAGAAACGAGAAACACGTATAAATTACATAAACAAACGACAACTACTGTACATCAGATTCCTGACTTAGGACAGGTGCAAACATTTGCAGTGGGATTAAACGTTTTAATGGTACCAAACCTTCTCCCTTTTTCTGAAACAATAGTATAACATCACAACATAGAAAACACACGATAAGTCTTTTGAAGTATTCAGCCTTTGGCCTTGGTATATGAAGATGTCCAGATGTTGTTGACCTAAGAGAATAACTACATAGATCACTGCACGCAGTAAATTTACTTGTAAGATAATCTGGCGCGAGTACATTCATACATTTAAACATTAAAATGGCTTGAAAATATTTTATCCTCGTAAAAATGGTCATCCAATTAAGTTCTTTAAACATTGATATTGATGGATAATCAAAAGGCTTATTCAAAATTAATCTTGCTGTGCGCTTTTGTAGTTTATGAATCCGCTCAATGTTGCAATTTGCTGTAAAACCCCATATGGTGCAACAATAATCAATTATTGGTAATATATAACTGTTATAAAAAAGGATAAGACCTTTGCAAGGCATACATAATGTGGCGGGGTTAAACATGTTAGCGGGATCCCAACCTCCCTAACCTGGGACAGTGGTATAACAGTACAACATAAGAACGAACTATAAAAATGATGTATATACTGGTTACCAATGTAGATGACAAATTGGTGTCATTCATAACAACGAAACAGAATTCACATGATATATGCGACCATTCTTGAATGAAATTAATATTACTTTAATATTACACTTTTGAAACCATTTTATCAATTTCCAATTCCCATTGTCTAAATTTATGTTTCATTGTTCATGTGTTTTTCCGTATATTTTAGCCACTCGTCTTGAGCCTACCCATTTGATCCGATAACTCCCATAAAGCAATCAAATTATATTTTCATTGCCATTCATAACTCTTAACAGACCAAATAACAGACCGGGTTTTATACATCCGACCCATTAACAGACCAGGTTTTTAATAAAATTGATTAATATCACCAAAATACAGATTTTTGTGTAGATTTTCACACAATGATATTAATATGGTTGACAAACATAATGCCTGTCTTTTTCGATGTTCAAAATATTGCATGCAAGTAAATTCAGCCAAGTTGTCATTTTGTGTACATTTTGTGTGTGTAAAATGTATAAATTTATTGATGAGTAACCCGCCTTTTCATTTTATTGATTGTTTATCGAAGCTAGAAAAAAAAATAATTACACCACTGGATTCAGTACATTGAATTGTTTTGTCAGACATGAATAATTTTTCTGATAAAAATATTTTTAAAAGTTATACAATGAATTTTTATCTGATTTTAAGATTTCTAAAATCCTGAAGATTTCAAAAGTTTAGTAAACTTAGAAATCATGTTCAAAGATCATGCAAAACTGCAAAATCTGACTATTACAGCAGTGAAATTGAAGAAAATAGAAATAACCCAAAACAACTTTGGAAAAGTTTTAAAATTTAGGATATCAAAAGATCCTCAATCAAATCCTAATGTAGTATTTAATATTGATGGGCAAAACTCAAAACTGTCACGATAACAAAAAATATCTATAATTTTAACATGTTTTTACAACTATAGCTGCTAAATTGGTAGAAAACTACCAACTGCAAAGGGTTTATATAGTGCCACTACAAATATTGTTAGCTCCTTTTATGTTCAAAGAAGGAAATCAGATACTCTTTTTAACCTAAAGCATGTAACAGAGGAATTTGTGTATAAAGAACTATGCAGTTTGAATATAAGTAAGAGCATGGGTCTAGATGGTATTCCAGCCCCAATTCTGAAAATACCTATTACTTTCTTGATAAATTTATCTATCTCTGAAGGTACGGTACCAGACGATCTGAAAATGGCTAAAGTCAAGCCCTATTTAAGAAAAATGACGGACTTAAGCCTGAAAATTACAGGCCTGTTAGCATTTTAAGTATTGTTTCTAAAATTCTAGAAAAAGCTGCCTATAAGCAACTTGACAAATTTTTATTTCAAATAATTTATTATTTGAGTTTCAATCAGGATTTAGAAGTTCGTATTCAACTGATTCTTGTCTCATTCACTTGATAGATCACATTAAAACTCAAACAGCCAAAGGTCTTTTACAGGCACGGTCCTATTAGACCTACAGAAGGCGTTTGACACAGTAGATCACAAGATATTATGCGACAAATTAGAAGTAATTGGGGTAAGATCTATACCTTGGTTTGAGTCATATTTGACAAACAGAAAACAGGTTGTAAGTGTAAATGGGGTGATTTCAGAAGTATGTAACATTACATGTGGTGTCCCTCAAGGTAGCTTACTGGGTCTACTATTGTTTTGATATATGTCAATGATGTTCAAACTAGCATCGACTCGGATTGTAAAGTTTTGATATATGCAGATGATACTGCAATTTTATTTTCCCATATAGACCCTATGGTCATCTCACATAAATTATCCAGAATGCTAAAATCATGCCATGATTGGTTAACTGACAAGAAATTGTCCCTACATTTGGGAAAGACGGAGAGTATAATTTTGGTCCTGGTCGAAAACTTCGATCTTTAATACCAGGTGATTTTGCTATCTCCTGTAATGGTATTAATATTGAATCAAAAACTTTTGTAAAATATTTGGGAATAATAATTGATCAGTTTCTAACTGGTGATTTTATTGTCAACTCTATAGTGAAAAAGTCAACCAAAGGCTTAAATTTTATATAGAAACAAAGAGTGTCTAAATTTTCAATCTAGGAAAATATTGTGCTCTTCTCTAATTCAATGTCATTTTGACTATGCATGTGCATGCTGGTATGAAGGTATATCAAAACATATGAAGAATAAACTTCAAGTGGCACAAAATAAGATTGTGAGATTTATTCTGCAATTACATCCCAGAAAGAGTGTGACTTATATTGAATTTAAGAAATTGGGCTTTTTAAATATTAGTAATAGAGTCAAACAACTAAGACTCAATCATGTTTTCAACATTTTTAATAATATATGCCTAAATTATTTACATACTAATTTTGTCAGAAATGAAACATCTTTTAATACAAGATCTAGTAGTAAAAACTTTTATATACCAGGAATTAAAGGATGTGAATCCACCACTTTCTTTTATAATGGAATAAAAGACTGGAATTCGTTACCAGACATGATTAAAAGTTGCTCTAAAAATATAATTTTAAATAAAATTGAGAATGGAAATGGGAATGTGTCAAAGAGACAACAACCCGACCACAGAACAGACAACGTGAAAAGTTTTGATGGATAAATTTAAATCCATCTTTAATAGTGAATTTGTTTTCTATTAATTATACTTGAGCTTTGACCATTTATCTGTGATAAAAGTCTAAATGATTTGTGTTTGTATTTTTCTATGTGTCA